>VBSM01001044.1:14727381-14770379 GCA_008086735.1 Cheirogaleus medius | reverse complement strand
ATTTATTGAGTAGGGATTCTTTTCCCCAGTGTATGTTTTTGTCTGCTTTGTCAACCCTAGTGCCCATCAATACATGAGTGGATCAATAAAATGTGAATCAAATAATGTATATCATGGAGTACTACTCAGCCATAAAAAATGGTGAAATAATATCTTTTGTAACAACCTGGATGGAACTGGAGACCATCTTTGAAGTGATGTATCACAAGGATGGAAGAACAAAAACTATATATTCACTACTAAATTGAAACTTATAAATAACACTCACATGCACATATGGTAATAAAATTCAATGGAAATCAAGCAGTCGGGGGGAGGGATGGGTAAATTCACACCTGATGGGTACCATGCACACTATATAGGTGATGGACACACTTATCAAAAGCAATTTATGTAACCAAAATGTTTGTACACCCATAATATTCTGGGGGAAAAAAGCATTTGGCACATAGTAGTTGCTCAATAAATGGTAGTGAGTGCATTTTTTAAAGACACAAACAAATCTAGAAAGAAGAAAGGAATTTTAAAACATACCCTCTGTTAATAAATTATGTCCTGCAGAAGGGGAAGATCATAGAAATCTCCAGAAACTTGAAACTAGGCTAATTTAGACAGCTATTCCCTGAGATGTATAGCAACTACTTATGATATTCTGATCCTGGTGGTAGCACAAGTATATTTTGTTCACTGAGAAAACAAAGGCTTCAGAGAAATGAGGGGTTCTATTTTAGCTCCTGAAAAACAAAATCTGTTTGGAAAATAAGAAGCCTATCTTGAAAAATTTGAGGTAGCCTAGTTGTCCTTCACTAGGAGAATAATTAAATAAATTATGGAATTGATGCCTACTGCAGAGTATCATCCAGCGGTTAAAAGAACAAAGCAGAACTAGTGAACTCATAGAGGTAAGCTGCAGAACTATATAAACAATGCATTATAAAACTATGTAAAAGTCATTCTATATGCATCTAAAGAGACATTTTGACCAAAAATGCCCATGATATATTGTTGAGTGGTAAAAATATGCATCAAAATAGTATGTATAGCAAGAACCCTTTGAGGCAATATGTGTTTATATGTCAAAATAAATAAGCAAACAAATTTTATTAATAGAAAACAATTTGGAGGAATCAAGATGGAAAAGGAGAAGACCTTTCACTTTTCAATTTTTATACTTCTATGCCGTTTAAATACTGTTCAACTAACATGAATTTAAAACAAAAAATATTCAGAAATTTTAAATATATGCTCAAGAAAAATAAGGTCTGTATTACTGGAGTTAAGAATAATAAAAATAATAGCAATATTGCAATGGTCACTAAATATATATTATATGCCAGGCACCATGTTAACTCTTTCATATGCACAATCTCCTTTATTCCTCACAATAACCTTCTGAAGTATGTACTATTCTATAGACATAGAGACTGAGTGATGAGGCTCTAAATAACTTGCCCAGACTCAAACAACAGAGTCTGAATTCTACCCAGGTCCCACTGTTTCTAAAAAAAACATATTGTTTAACCATGACCTAACCGCATCCCAACATAATAGAGATAAAACTAACTTTACAGGGCCATTATGATGGCAAATTCTATGCCTAGCCTACTGGCTAATCTGCATCCATCTTGGTGACAATGATTGATTTATTTTAGGTACTGGTATAAATTGTGACCTGAAACTCTGTCACCAGAATTACTATCGTCTCAAACTGTCACCCTACGAAGGGTAAGGATTGTACATCATAGGAGTAGATTTAAATATTCCAGATGATGATTATCAATGTTGATGACATACAATCTTCCTATTAAAAATTGCTGACTAATGATAAATACAATTTATAATATTTAGCTTGTAGTAAAATTCAACAATTTTCCCAAACTAAGTGAAGTCTTTGTCTTAACTTTACTAACTCACTTGTCATTTAGAACTTGTAATTCTGTCTTTTTGTTCCATGACAGGTCTTAAGAGTATGTTACTGAATTTGAGCAAATAAAATACCTTTGGCGCACTCAGCAATCTGGCTAATCTTTACGAACAAAATGGTGGCCAGGAACACTTTTCGAATAGGCACATCTTCTGTATTTTCAAGAGATTGCCATGCGATGTGGTAGAGAATGTGGAGAGAAAAATGTCTCAGATGAAAAGTAAAGTTAACATTTATATCTGAAAACTGCATCCTTGCCATGTTGCTTGACAAGCAATGCGGATAATTTTATCCCCTAGTGAGGTTTACAATTTGCAGAACTAGTACTTACGTTGATCTTATCAAAACCAAGTGAAAAAGAGTAGACATTACCCAAATATCATGCCTAAAATGGAAATAATCCATATGCCAAATGGATTCCATTTCTTATCAAATTGTTTCACTCTGGAGCTTCTCTCTGCAGTAGCTTGATTGGTTCATGAGATCCTCTCTGCAAATAGAAATCCTGGTTTCTCTTATTTATATAGACCTTTTCCCATCATAATCCCACACATTGGTTAAGTCATAATTGTTTGGCTGGGAGGAAGGCAGAGTGGGCAGTAATATATCAGATATTGTCCTAAGTATGAAATCCATTTTGTAAATATGTGTCTGGTGTTCCAAAGAAGAAATACATGAGCCCTAAATCTTATACCTTAAAAATAGATTTCATACAAGTCAACACCATTGCATTTAACATTAGTCTACTCCATAAAAAGTATTTAGGAGGTTCATGGGAACAATGACCTCCAGTTTACCTTTCATGGCTTCATTCTTGTATCACCTGACTATCCTGGCCACTAGCATCAACTGCAGGTCAGGACAGTTGCTACATATCCCAGAATATTCAATGCCTCATTCTGCCACTTAGCAACAGCACCTGACCTGACTATAATATAATCCAGTTGACCTAATATGGTTTCTGTTTCTCCTAATTAATATACACAAAAAGCTTCTGCATCCTTTTTATTATTGTTAAGAGAAATATCTTGGGAATACCTTCATGTGTATAGTGCATGTATGTGCATGTGTGTGTGCGTGCGTGTGTGTGTGTGTGTACTGTCAGGTAAACATAATACCAGGCATATTAATTAGTTAACTTATCTGACTGTCACTAACTGCATCCTCTCATTTATATGATAGAATCATTCTTATATTTGTTTTTATTCCCCATGTTTTAAAATATTGAGTTAAACAGATGCTACCACATCCTCACTGGCTTCATACCAGTCTTTCTCTTAAGACTACTCAAGATCCAGTCTTAGGGCAGAAGTCAACCACCTCTCTAAAACCAGCAGAGCTATATGAAATCAATGGTAGGTCACTGGTCATCTAACATAATGGTTTTCAAACCTGCCAGGAACAACGTTGCAAGTTTTTTGGAACACACAACCTGGAATTGTGCCAACAATAGCATGTGCAGCTATTGAACACTTGAATGTGGCTGTAGCAACTGAGAAACTGAATTTTTAATTTTATTTAACATTAAATTTAAATGACCACATGTGGCCAGCGATGATCATAAAGAACAGTGCAGACACAGATCATTTTCATCATTCCAAAATGTGATACCTTGAAAATTTCAATTCAGCAAGTCTAGCATGTGGTCCTAGAATCTGTATTTTCAGAAACTCCTTGGGTATGGCTGAAGTAGAGCCAGATTTGGGAACCACAGAAATACATGATGGTGAAGCATAAACAGAATTGGAGGCAATTGGAAAGGCAGTGGAAAATTAAGTATCAGAATTGTATTTGCGCTAAGGGTACCAGGGCCAAATCCAGAGGGAAGGGATATTTTCCCCAGATAGTCTTAGACGGTATAGCCACATTGAAAGGAGCCAAGGTTGCAAGCAGGCAAATCAAAAGTACAAAATGATTACAAAAACAAGATCAGGAACCAGGCTTCCAGAATGTGAGTTGTTCTGAAGCAGAGCAGAATCAGATGCAAAGACTGAATAAATCCTGCAGTTCAGTGCTAGGTCTGTGAGGTATGGAGCCCACATGTTCTTTGACGTCTTGTTGCAAACACAGGAGCAGCAGCTTGAAGGAGCCATGCAAGATGGGCTATGGGAGAAGAGAAGAAGAGGAGACTTTAAGTGAAATAGAAAACAGTACATATCAATTAAAGAGAAGACCACCAACAGTTGTCTGATGTATCACTTAATAGTATCACGGCCAATCGCTTGTCCACCTTAGCCCTATAATTTAGACAAGGAGATTCTTTTGCTATATATTGTATCAACTAAATATCCATTATATCATGGACCTATAATCACTATTCTATATTATTTTATATTCTATTGATTTATTACATTGCTCTTTAATGTAAAAATCTATCCTTCAGCCCAACAAAAAGTACATGTAGTGATAGCAAGTCGTTGCTTTTCATTGTCACTACATATCACAACTAGGACTATAAAAAAGAGCCACAGTATCCTTGACCTACTTGGACACTTCTCTGATTTCTTCTTTCCAACATTTCCTCTTTCCCCAGATGTCAAAATGTGATAGATACATGTGATTAAAGACAAAAACTTCTGGTTGCCAAGTTCCACTGGTTCTAAAAAGCATAGTAGCTCTTAAATGTGTTTCTTTTTTATCAGTTTCTAAATAATATTAATTACCTACACTAGTGTAAAGTATTAGTGTCTTTATAATATGTTTCTGTTAATAAATATAAATGGAAAACTACAGAAGTGGTCACTCTGTTTGCCTTTTGAGCTAGTAAATGAATTGCCCAACTAGCCCAGTTCATAGCATGTGGTGGATGCTCAAAAGTATTTGATGGATGAGCGAGTGAGTAAATGAATGAATTTACTCCCTGGAGTATTGATTAGTGGTTATCAACCAAGATATATAACCTAGAATCACCGGGGAGTTTACTTTTGCCATTTGTTTGGTTGTTTAAAATACATACACTCAAATCTCTCTGAGATTTTTTTGTATTAATACATCTTGAAGAGTGGAGGAAGGTGAGAGATGAGTTAGCATTAACAATGGTATTATGTGTATTTTGAAAAATCTTCCTGGGTCATTCTAATATGTCCTGTTCTCCCCACTCCTTATCCCTGTTGGAAAACATAGCTGTATACGGTAACTAAACTGATGTCTAGTGGCAGTAATAACCATAGCAATAATATTGCTCATAAAATTTGATCTTACTTATAATAATGCCTTGCATTTACAGGTTTTTCAAAAGAATTTTACATATATCATCCCATTGGACACTCACAAAACTCCAATGATGGAATTAACATGATGGGTATATAAAGTTGATAATATTTAGTGTTTCCATAGGAATTTGAATTGCAATGAACAGAAAAAAAAGGAGAAAATGGAAAATTAGGTTATTCAATGAACATATCCAAAGAAATGAGTAAAAGAAATACCTTGAATGTTACAATTGTAGTATTTTTGCTGCTTCTATCATTACTAACAATCTTTGCTGGTTAGCATTACTGACTTTTCCTTCCAGTAAAACAACCTTGAATTAGAGGTTGAGAAATAATTGTAGTCTTTATTCTGCCGCTTACTATATAGAACCATACAAATAATACAATTCATCTCTTTGAGTCAAAGTAATAAAAAAGACTTTTCCACCTAAAAACTAAGACACATAGTCCAGTCAACCTCTCTGAGTCTCAATTTTGTGATCTACAAAATGAGAATCATTATATGCCAACCTAGCCATCCTCAAAAGTTTTGGAATTTTCAAATAAAGTGAAGACATATAATGTATGCATATATATCCTGTTTGAATTCAACTATATGTGCTCAGCCAAAGTTGAGAGACAGAGAGTACAATTTAAATGTTGGTGTTTTCACCTACTGTATCTTAGGATGACTATGAAGTAGGATACAGGAATCTGGGGTTCAACTAGAGAGAGGGAAAACTGACTACTTGGCCTTTTGAAAGAAAGTATATTGGTCTCTAATGTGGCGTTTCCTAGGGGATTTGTATGAGCGATTTTGACCACTTGTGATTTTTGCCTCACACACTGACTTTGGTACGAACCACTATATATGATAAAAATTCACTGTTAATGGTGGATTTTCCTGTTAATGATCTTGACATTTCCTTACTGTAGTTGTTCTTAATCTATTTTTTATCACAGACTCTTTGAGACTTTCCTCACATGTAGACACAGATGAATGCACATTTGCATAGAGTTTGTACACCATTGCACAAGGGTTCTGAGTCTACTGAAACCTATATTAAGGATCCTCTAATTTAAAGGAAGCTGCCCTGAGTTATGTCCACAGCTCAAGACTCTATTGCTGACACATTTGGAGTTGCCGACTATTGTTCCAAGCATAACAGCAAGAGATTGCCTAAGTAATTCTTCTCAATCAAGGCATTCTTTGTTGTCTCCTAAGTAAAGCTCCAATGTCACCGGTGATCTTTTCCAAAGAGGCACACACATCGATCTCTGGTGTTTGTGCATCACCAGCCAGAGAACAACACAGCTTTGTTTCATTTTTCCCTTCTGATGTCAAAGCATAAACTATATTTTAATTCTGATACATTTATCCATTCAGGAGACAGCATGAAAAAACAGTCAAAGATCACCTAGCCATCTATCACCTTGGACTCTTCGGGACAAAATGAGGTCACTGCCTTGTTTATAAGCCAGGGCAATAAGGGCGATCCCAGGTGGACAGGGAAAAAATGGAAAATCCAAGCTATTCCACAGTGAAGTCTGATATTCTGTATTGTCACTGGCTATGCCAGCTGCCTTTCTGCACAGGGCCACAGAAGTCCAAGTGATGTAAAAGAAGTTCCATGAGCCCAGTATGACAGTGGAGGCCCAGGCCCCCATCTGTTAGAACGTGCTGAGAACTGACACAATTCAATGCATATATAGCTCCAAAATGCAGGTGTATAACTGTGTCCTTTCCATGTGAAAACTAAAAATGTATCCATGCTTACCCCATTTCTCGACTTTTCAAAATCCTCAGTAATTTTCCTCAAATCTGTTCTCTGCTACTGCAAAACAAAACAGATATTGGAATTCCATGTCATCTTTATTCCAACCCATTTTTTCTTTTTTGGTAACTTCATCCACAGTGGTGAAATCTCCACAAGGGTCTGAGAAAACCAGCACAGAGGATGCACAGAGGGACATTCATCACCTCAGAAGGTCCCTAATATGAACAAAGTCCATATCTAGTGTTTATATGGGAATTTAATGTACCACTTAGAAGTTCAGTTAGGGGTGCACTGAGGTCAATCTACTAATAAGTCATCTACTCAAAGTGGATACCTGATGGCTATCACTTGACTTTTCAGTGTCTGAAGGCTCTTTGACATCCCACTACCCATTCAAGGAAAAGAGAATTTGCAGCCCATTTAACAAGTTCTTTGTGTAAGACAAATGGATAGTTCGTTAACTTTAAAATCTACCTGAAGCTAAAATATAGGTGATTCTCGAACGTATGTGCAGGAAGCTTTTGATGAAATCACAATTAATTTTCTTCCCTGAAATACACAGTAGGCAGAAGCTGCTTTTTAATCATCACTCTTTCTCTATTTTATATGAATACCAATGGATTGTGCAATACTGTTTTAAAAAACATTTAGAAGGAAAACTCATCACCGGTTGCACATTATTTTTTTATAAATGTCATTCTACATTTATACCGGCAACTGCAGCAATCTATGCAAACCAGATTTGAATGGTTAGCAAAGCAGAGTATTTACAAACACCTTGGATTCTTTAGCATTCACACTCTTTCTTCCTGCCACAGTGAATTTGAATTGGATACCACAGCTGCTGTCAGATCCAAACACGAGTGCATCCTTCAGCTGCCGCCCCCTACCAAGAACGCCAGGCAAAATCTGCTCATCTTTCATCCACATCTCCTACCTTGTACCTCACAATTAGTATTTTCAGTGGAAAAGGAAAAATCAAAGGAAACCAGAAGTACAGCTTCTTCCCCATCGCTGATGGGACATGGGAGTTGTCAGAAGCACAAACTGAACAAAATTCATCCCTAAATTGCTTCTGCATCCATCTCCAACTAGCCCTTGTCCCCCACCAGCACCACCACCTACCACCATCATCATTTTAGGTTGTAATACATGACCAACAGAACCCACTGGGAGTTACTACATTTCCATGATTAGAACAACAGCTCATAAGCCTTTGTTGAAGCATTTTCCCCATCAGGTCTATAGCTAACTCCCTCTTCCCCAAACCCACCCCAAAGGTCATGGTATAACATTGTGGCACTGTAGATATTCTTTAAAAGCTATAAAATAAAACAATAGCCTATGTTCTGTTTTCCTTCCTACCTGCGTATCATAAAATTATCTGTTCTTACTAGTGAGAGATTAGCACATTCCATTATTCATCCGTGTATCTCCTGTACCTGTTTTAATCTAAACCTGAGTGTGTTCAGGGAGACTTTTAATAACTACCTTTTCAGAACAACTCATTATTATAGGTATTTTAATATCTCTTGTTGCCCATTTTTCCACCAGTAACAGGTAGTACTAGAGCCACATGCACCAAAGTAGGATTTAATGAAACCTAATGTTCATTCAAATGAATCTCTCATGGCTAAATAGGTAATACTGAAACACAAATATTTTTGTGTTTGGAGCAGATTCTCTAGAGAAAGGCACAGGCAGTGTGAGTAATGAGTGACAGTTTCTTAAAGGTTAATATCTTCTTTAATCTATTTCTATAACAAAAAGGGAAAATACTATATTAAGCATTGGGTATGCTTTGGGGATTACAGAAACAATTTCAACCATTATGTATATGTTAGACCATAGGGAAAACAAAGAATCCTACCCATATGTTTTATTTCCTAAAACACAAAAGTGCCTTAAGAATATTTTTTTCTTAAGTGCCTTAGATGTGTGTGCACATGTGTATGTATGTGTAAAAAGGAAGAGAAATAAAACTGCCCTTAATACTGGACCAGGGACTGTGATTGTCACGTCAGGTAATGAAACCATTAAATGCATGGTATTAAGAAGAGACAAGATGCAATTAGCCAAGAAATTACTCTGATCTCAGTGACATTTTCAAAAAATCATAATACAATATACATCGGAAGACGTGATTGACAGCCTAATCCAGTTTTGATGGAACGTGGTCCACATACTGTGAGTAAAGCGGTGCATGTCCAGATAAAGCTCACAGCTGTGAATCTCTGATATGTCCTTACAGTCTTGTCACCCAGGAAATTCCTCAGGTTTAAAAGATGATGAAAGTATCGACCATTAATGACAGGATCATCTCCTGCCCTGAAATAAAATGTACTAATCCCTTTTGCTAGGTCTATGAATTCCTAATATAAATTATATAAACTCTAGTAATTCATCTCTGTTAGCACAGTTGTGTTTGGAAATTGTACAGCAGTCTTTGCCCTATTTGAAATGCTAGATGAAAGCAAGACATGTTCGTTTAAGCTGCGGCATAAAGTAATTTAACAGAGGGGACAGAATAACTTCTGGGTAATGAGAACTACAGATGTAAAAAAAAAGTGGGGGGAGTTTAAAAGTTCTAAGGTGGTTTGACGGATTTATGTTTCATCTTTGCAAAGAAGATAGAAATACAAATGTACGATTTTTAATTAAGCATGGATCCTTAACTGTGCATGGCCAAATAAATGACAACAGTTTGTGATTAACAAATAATTACATGGAATTAACAATTATTAATCAGAGACCTTAGAAATTTCAAATAAACAGTATTAATGAACAGCTAAGGCAAGATGAGTTTCAATAGTTTTGTAATTATGTTATTATGTTAATGAACTATTCCAGCATAGACCCACATACATATATTGCATTAGATAGAGACAATGCATGTCCTATCTACATACAAACACACAGAAAAAGAGTAAATAAAGGATGTTTGATCTTTCAAAATCTACAATTATTATATGGTAGAAAAGCACCTGAAAGGTAATTATGGTATCATCAATGTATTTATAGTATAGATAATTTAATTATATTTCCTGATGTTTATTTTTCATTTTAAAATTTGGACACTAAGTATTACTTTTAATACTTGATATCTATCAAAGTTACCCTTGATATCTATTGGAGTTATCATTCAAGGAAAAATGTAGAAAGACTAAACTTTGCTCTATTAAATGTAACTTGAAAAAAATTAAGTACATACTTACGGACGTGACTATGTAGTATTTCATTTGAAAATAAATAAATTAGATCTTATCTGTGGGGAGAATAATTAAATGATAAATATTCTGCCATTACTCAACATTGATAACTGTTCTTTGTAAATGCCTCCAAAAAACTGGCAAATCATGTAAATCTTTCCTATAATGATACGTTACTTTTAATAGTAACCAATACTTTCATTCTATCAGTTGGGCTTCAAGTGACTTTGTTCTGCCCTCCAAAACCAAAGCTATCTTCAATTGGTAAAGATTTAAAAGAATTCGGACAACACCAGTATTCATAACAGCCAAAAAAAGTAGACACAATCCAAATGTCCATCAGCTGGTGAGTGGGTAAACAAAACATGGTACATGCGTGCAATGGAAGACCACTCAGCAATGAAAAGGAATCAGCTACTGATACATATGGCACTATGGATGAATCTCAAAAACATTATGCTGAGTGAAAAAAGCAAGACACAAAAGAATACATATTGTATCATTCTATTTATGTGAAATCTCCAGAAAAGGGAAATCTACAGTAGCAGAAAGCAAATTAGAGGTTGCCTAGGATTAGAGGTGGGAACAAGGGTTAATGCCAAATGAGTATGAGATTTATTTTTTAGGTAATGAAATTGTTTTAAAATTGGACTGTGGTGATAGTTGCACGACTCTGTAAATTTACTAACACTCACTGAATTGTACATTTTAAATAACTGAATTTTCAAAAAGAAACAAAAAGAAGAGGAAATAGGTTTGGTGAGAAGTTAACAGTCTCTAGCTGTAAACAAATCCCATGCTCATACTTGTAGACACAGTGATGTAAAAGTGTGCATATTTATGTGTTGGTGGGGAAAAGGTGTCATATGGAAAAGAAGATAGGATCATGAGTTGCTTTCACAAATATAAGTTTTGTGGGTTCTTAGAATAAAATGGCAAAACCACATTTTGTACCTTCAAAAAAAGAAAACAACTGAATTTTAAGGTATGTAAATTATACCTCAATAAAGTTATTTTAAAAAGAGAGAGAAAAAGATTAAATAAGATATCATTTAAATAAAAAAAAGCAAGAAGAATTTGGAACAAAATATGAGAACAGATTATAATGAAAGCCTTTCAAGAAATCAACATCATTTAGCATGATTGCATGATGGGAATATTAATTTTGAAATAATAGTCATTAGTTTTTGGTCAGCCTTGAGGAGTATTGCCATATGGAAAGTCATTTTGTTTACTAACGACGACATTGCCTTGAAATCGGATCTCAACCCAAGCAAAGAAACTGAACAATTTTCAGATAAACTAACAATAAGATAGCTTATTTGGAAAGGAAAACAAAGACATTCATTTTCACCAATAACCTATCCACCTTGCCATAAAACAATAGCAGGAATCATTATCACACATACACCTCTTTTTCCATCCATGAAAATTTACTTCCATAAAACTAACCCCAACCTTCAGAGCTAACAGAATTTTCTATTTTGAGAGTCCTACAGGAAACAGAACAAGGGAGAACCAACTCTTATGTCTGCCCAGAGAGTTATAGTCAAAATCATTGTCATGATCAAAAGCTAACAATATACATAAATTCCCACTACTTGCCTGGATTAAAGATACCCTACAGGTATGAAGTATGATGAATTACATCTGACTCAAGCCCCTCAAACTTTAGCAGGTTTCAGCAAACTTGAAACTTGAGCTAACTCACGTCTTATGCGGGGAAAGGGGAAAGGTAAATGACCTATTTAATGTTAGTTACTTGAAATCTTTCAAATATGTGCACAACAATGTCAGGCCATAAAGTAGAAGTAAATCAACTTTAAAAGTCAGATGTGGGGGGTGAAGGGGGGCGAGATAATGGATTATGCCACTTATGACTCAGTTTTACAAAATACTGCAATTCCACTGCTCTAAATGGCTTTAAATGTATTCAAGATGGGTGGAACCGTGGGTGTTAACATGCTCACAACTTGTTAATGTTTAGAAGGTGCTTGTTCTAGAATCATTATTTGCATTTGAATGTTTAATATATTGGATTTTAAACCCTTTGGTATTCTCTTTATATTCCAAGCTCCAACATCTTTTAAAATTACCCCCAAATTGTATGCTATTTACAATTCTTGTGGCAACTTTTGTTGTAGTTTGAAATATCAACTTTTATTACTCTGTTTTTTTCCCTAGAAAAGTACTTTTAAAGCAAAAACATAGATTAAACATTTTCAAGTTGTTAAGAAGTTTAAATAGAAAAGAGAAGGAAAAATAAAATTTATCCACAATAAAGAAAAAAATACAGGCACAAAATAACATTTATAACTAAAGTTACTGTGAAATCCTGGTAACCAACACTCTCAATTTCTTACCCCACTTGTTTATTTATGAACATTGATCATACAGTAAAGAGCAACCCTGGAAAAAGTACTAAAACTCTTTTCTTTTTCCTTTGGTTTGGAACAAAGTTTTTCTAGGCACCTTGACAATAAAAAAAAAAGTATATATAATTTTCCAAAATTTTCATCTATGGCATTTTTTTTCACTTTGGAAAATCACAATTGTACTTTATGTATAACTAAGTATGATTGTTTCTTTATTTAGGGTAACTAAAGATCATTGACCTGAATTGTTTCCAATTGCTTTATATTATTCACACTTTGATCCCTAAGAGCACAAATCATTGGAATTTAGATTTTTTTCTTAAAATATAATCTTTAGGGTATTTTGTGTTATTTAGAGAAATATAGTATAACTTTAAAAGATGACGCCAGTTTAAAAGGGTCAAAAAGTAAACAAATATGTTTTAAAATTGTATGTTAACATGCATAAAGATAACACTAGCATGTGAGAAGTTTTTCCAGGGTTTTACCAATTTGTCATTTATATTCCTTTTCTGGGCAATCAGCTACAATTTTAGCATTGTGTTCTAAAGCAGAAAACTATCTACCTAAATGAAAAGCAACCTCATCACTGGCCGCTCAGATTGCCTTTTCAGTCTATATATTAGGGGTTAAAGAGACATGAAGAATGAACTATTTCAGGGCCATTAATATTTCTAACTTTAAAAATGAATGCCTTTCTGGTATGTACCAATCATGAAATGCTGTCTGTTAAAAATGCAGCACTCTAAGCAAAAACATTGCATGTTTGCTCTTACCGTCATTAGACTTTAACGATTTAGCTGGCATTTCTCTTTTAACGTAAAAATTCATTTGCGAAAGATATTTTTGCAAACAAAGACCGACTCCTATATCTCCCTCTGCTACAGTTAGACCTGGATAGCCAAAGAGAAATGAGTAAGACACAAGAAAATTTTTTGAAATAAATTTTAATTTCTAGAATAATGGGGCAGAATTCTTACACCAAAGATTATTAACCCTTTTCTGTATACATTAGAAACAAAGGCACATGAAATAGTCCCAAAGATTATAAGCAAACAGGTACATCATTGGTATTTCATTCCAAAGGGTTGTATCATACAAATGCCATTCCTGGGACCTAGTTTAATATTTAAGGGAAAATATTCAATATACAACTAAATCACTATTTTGGGAAAGGAAAGGGAAGAACAAAGGAGGAAGGGAGGGAAGGGGAAAGGTATTCCCCACTTACCATGTACTCTTAATCACTATTTAGATGACCAAAAGTATATTATACCTACTTTTGGAAATTATTTATATAGGGAAAAATTTTCCCAGCCTGCCTAGTGCTTTTTTAAAAAACGTGTATCAACTCTAAAAGCATCATACAATTAATATAAGTCAAAAGAACTGAAAATTAATTTAAATGCTACTTATCATGTAATTAAGGGAGAGCAATAATGGGAAGCTCACATAAATAGAATGGCTTGTGAATTTTTTGAGCTAGACGATTTTTGTTTTCCACTTAAAGCAAATGTTAAATTTTTTTCTGTCAAAATCCTAAATAGCTTTTTGACAGGTTTGTTATGGTTAATTAATTACTTTCATTTGCACTAAGTTGTATACTTGAAGATGAATAGTACATGATAACAAGGCCAGCCTCTGTGAGGAAGACCTTTTGGCGGTCTATGCAGTCTGCTGCCTCATTACAAAACTAGCTATCTGCAGGAAGCCTGACTTTGAAAGGTACAGCACGTCCCATAACACCCTCCCCTAACTGAGATGATTGTAGCTTCTTCCGAAAAGTGATGATTAGGAGAGAGAAAAGCAAAACGGAATGCTGTATGAATATTTCATGTAAATGAAAGCAGGCACTTAGCGAACGAACGTGCATCTTGATTGATGCTAGAGTGCCTCTAAACGTCTTGACATTGAAGGGTTCCGACTCCCCTTCCCTCGATGACTGCTTCAAGAGCTGCAGTTAATAGTGGAATACGACCATATTTAGCTGAAGGGCTCTTTATTACCAGCTGATATTAAATAAGACCACAGGCCTCGGGTTGGCATAAGTGAATTCTAGATAAAAGAGACTTCGGAGGGAACCCTAAATGAGACATGATAGTTATGTTTTATTTTGGTTTTTATTTTTTCCCCTCCCTGGAGCATAATTGTTTATTTCACTTTTAACCCCCCTCAAGAAAGAGCCAAAGGATTCAAATTGCTTTGCAGAAAGAGGCTCGATAAACAAAAATGGGGTGGTGTAAAGATGGATGCACGTGGTCTCCAAATCATTTTACCTAAATAGTAGTAGTATTAGCAGATAAGAGGAAAGCCCTCATCGTGGCAGTTTTTAGAAATATATAATTGTTTTAGAGATAAGTAACATTTTTTTCTAAATTTGGGCAATAAACCATCAGTCCCTTACCCTCTTCTCCATATATGCAAGTTTTATCTTCTTAACAAATAAGGAGACCACTTAAGATATTCAACCAACAGAATAATTTCCAAATGCAAATGCAAGGCTTTATAAATATAGTTCTATGGCAGGGGTGAGAAGAACAGCAATGAGAGGTTTGCTGACATCACCACAACCCCCAGCCCCCCACATCACCAGTGAGTGCCATTTGCTCAAGTAAGGATTTCAGCCTCTATTGGCTCCTCACAAATCATCTGTCATTGAAGGGTAAACAAAGTCTCTATGAGCTGTGACCACCAGAGAGCTTTCTGTCCATGGCTCAGCCAGAACAAAGAGCCCAGGGAGAATCACTGGCAATATCCCTGCACACCAGAAGTTCCCACTTCCTTTCTGTGAGTCACCTAACTAGAGAAAGAAAAGGAAGGCAGAAAGCCCAGGGAAGTATCTCAGAAAGCTTGTGTAGAAACTTTCAGTGGTGTTTAAACATTCAATTCTGCAAAGTAATGGGCCACAAAAAATCCAGGAACCTATTTTGTACTTTCCAAATGTCCCTTCTTTTCTGATCTTACTCAAGGACTCTTGGGGCTCCTTTAAGGGGAGAGTTAATATTTCACGCAGGGACAAAATAAAACTCTGAGGTGTACAGAAACACATGCATATGGATTTAAGAGCGAAGAACTTGATATGCTCTCGAGTCTGCTGAGATCTACATCATAGAACTGGAAAAGACTTTTTGAAATCACTCAGTCCAGTCTCTTGATCAAAGGAAGCAAAGAGAGGAAGTTGCCAAGAATCATATACTTAAGGAATAGCAAAACCAGTACTAGGTTTTAGGTCTCTTGATTCTCAATCTTTTTTTGTTAATGTCACCAAAATCATTATATCATTAATATATTTTTTAATTTACATGGCATCTTTCTAGCAAATATCCAATTTTTAATTAACAATAGTATACTTTGTCTTGTAGTATCCTGGATGAATCTTAACAGTTGTTTAAAGTTTGCTTTAAACTTCCTCCATAGGTAGCAATTTTATTAAAGACAACAATACATCACATAATTTATATAAGTTTGCAAATTACTTTCACATTAATTATCAAATTCAGGCCTTCCAGAAGTCTTGGGAAGCAGATATTTCTCTACTTTAGAGAGAAAGAAGTCTAGTCTTTTTTTTTTTCATATAAATTAAACTGAGGTTGAGTTTCTTGCCTCAACTGACAGATACTGTAAATGACAGAGCAGTCTTATACTCACATCTTCAGGCTCCGAGGTTGTTACTCATCATCTCTCATTCTATTATTTAAAAAGTATTTATTAAATACCTACTGTGTGCCAGGCTTCTGATTTAATTCTAAGTTCATATATTACCACTTAAAGACTGGTTCACATTTTCCCTACATTGGAAGACAGTCTTTCCATATTTGTCCAATCAAGTTTTGTCTAATAGCCAGTTAGAGTTAGCAAGAGCTAAACCTATGCTTGCTTAATTTTTATCTAGTATATTACCTCTGTCTTTCACAGATACCCCATATGGTAAACACATGGCTTCCACATGAGGTCTTTATGTATGACTCTAGATATGAGGATGCCTTGACTTTTCAAATGGCATTAGTACTATAAGACAGAACAAAGAAATCCTGCAGTCCTGTCGGCTTTTAGTGAGTTACAAAGGCTGACAGTAACACGTGCGACATTCGGGGCCGTAGGAAGCAGGCAGGAAGAAAACCTGCAGACAGCATTTAGAAAATGGCAAGTTGGGGATCCCAGATGCCGTTATTATTATTATTAGAATTAAATAGAGATTTAATCTAACATACCATGGGTGAGCAGTGAGGCAACTGACTTTAATAACTGTAAACTGAGGCTTACATGGTAGTGCACTCAACCCAGTGCTTTCATTAAGTTTCCAGGCAGCCAACGACAAGGGCCAACGTGCACACGGAAGCTGCGAGCTGCCCGAGCGCAGTCCCTGGGAGCCACGCAGGAGCAGCAGCCATTGATGCCACCGTCAGATATTTATGAAAGAGATGCTCTGAATTTTATCGTAGTGGTATAGATCAATTTTCAGGACAGAGTCCTTAACAGTGTATTCAGAGGCTAGGTACAAAACCAATTTTATCTGCTTCAGTGATGTGTGAACTGTATGAGGAAAGACATCTCCCAACTCTCTGATAGCTTATCTTCCCTGGTGACCATTTATGCATGCTCTTGTAAATATACATATTTTACAAGGGAAGGGAGGGGGAGATAAATGCTCTTTAAACTCTCCTTTGAGATGACCTTGAAGAAGGAGCATTTGAATCTTCCAGGAAATTAGCAGCCAAGTGTATTTAGGTAATGATGGGTGGGTGGGAAGTGCCACTCAGAAAACGGGCAATAGCCCGGGCGATGGGCTCTTGACCAGAACGTCTTTCCCTGTGAGGCTGTTTTCTCAAGGAGGAAAGAAAAGCAGAGCTCCTCAGGCCTGGAACTCAAGTCCTTCTGCCAACACTGGGGGGCTTAGCGGGTACAGAGGCTATTACCAAGAAAGTAACTATGAAAGAGATGTTGGTTTGCTATTTTCTCAGGCATGTAAGTCTAACGAACATCAAGAGACAAATGAAAAGTCCCTTCCAAGCAAATATACAGGTAATCAGTTACTTTCACAAACCAAGCAGGATGGCGGAACAGCAGCGAAAATTAACCTTTGTTTCGTGTGATTTATACGAAGACAGTGGAGTCCGTCTTCGGTATGTAAACCATACTGACTGAAGCATGTTTCCCTTCTTTTCTGTTTCCAGGCTGACTGGATATAGGATGCCATTCTAAATCTTACACATTTTCTCTTTTGAGATATGTTCCCTGCACACTTTTGGATAGACATCTGAAGAGTGATTCCTTTCATACACCCAACGCTTGAGCTTGGATATCTAGTCAGCTGATTTCACATGCATTGCCTTGCACCTTCCAATAAGTGCCTCTTTAATGCCTATCCCAGAGGTGGGTAAAGTTTTCTGTAAAGAGACCAATAAAAGATATTTTAGACTTCAAGGACCCTATGGTCTCTGCTGTAACTAATCAATTCTGCTGTCACAGCATGAAAGCAGCCATAGATGATATATAAACAAATTAATGTAGCTGTGTTTGAATAAAACTTTACTGATGGATACTGAAATTTGAATTTAACATTATTTTCATATTTCACAAAATATCCTATTGTCTTTTTCAACCACTTAAAAATGGTAGCACATTCTTAGTTTGCAAGCCATGCAAAAAGAGACAGCAGATGGAATTTGGCCCATGGGCTATAATTTGCTGGCCCCTGTCCTGGGGAAAGGACACAATGTCAGAATTACATGTGCTACCATACTGAGCCTATTAAAGATATTTTATATAGGTATTTTTTCCAAAGCATGTGCAATAATTTACAATTATAAGCTAATTTAATTTTTACAACACCTTAAGACACAAGCAATGGGCAAAGCATCCAGCCTGGCTTAGAGTGAATCACTGCGGTATAAGACCGTAGGCACAAAGACAATCAAGTCAGATGGCCAAGAAGGGAATTAGGACATTTAATATATTGAATCCACTAAAATATATCATGACTCATAGCTCTGGATACGTGCTGCATTCATAACTGTTGGGCAGTCTAAATTGATCTTTATATACCTTAGCAATCACATATACCTTCCACTTTGATCCAGATATTTACATATTTCAGTCAAAATAAATTATAACAAGTAACTGTGACCTCATTACTTCTCTCATCTGAAGATGAGTCCATCATAATCAGCATAAGTGTGTGGGATGTTGTGGGGAGGCAGACTGGAAGAAGTGACTGTTGTTTCTTTTATATGTTCTATCAGCAGTACCATAGTTCAGTAGATTTTGGTGTCAGAGAGACCTGATTTTGAATTCTGGTACCATGGGCCTATTTACCACTATAAGCTCCAAAGGACTATACATAGAAATCATAGTACTTAATTTATGGAACTTTTGTGAGCTTAAAGATGACAATATTCCTAAAGCCTGGCTCTTGGTAGATTCTCAGTAAGTGTCTGTATAATTTCTCTTTCTCAGGGATCTTTGGAAGACAAGGGGAAGACCACTGTGAGTAGGTGAGCTGGATCCTCACCTTTATATTAGGTCCATCTGATCCACAGTGCTACATCGCTTTACTTTTGAGGGACATTTCTTCCCATTTATTCTTGTATAGTCCATAAAGGAAGACTGATGCTAATGTGCCTTTACTTCTTTCAACTAGGTTTATTCCATCAAATTCCAGGATTTTTTTTAAAAATGGAGAAGAGCTTCTAAGTGCAATATATTTTCTGTTTCATAAGTTCAGTTTGGTGGTGGCAATTCTAGGATAAATTACCTGTTCACAAGCAGGTATCTTTATGGATCCAATGGTAATGGCATTTGCAGCCATATAGAGAGCCAGTAAATCATGATGTCTGAATGGACCAATTTAAATAATGAGAAGAACCTTCATCCTGGCCAGGAACCTGAGACAGTCTATGACACAGTGGATTTTTCCAGGTGAACAGTAGTTACAAGTCCTCTTTTCATTCTGCTATAGTCCGAATATTAGTGTCCTCCCAAAATCCATATGTTGAAATCCTCATACCCAATGTGAGGATTTTAGGAGGTAGAGCCTTTGAGAGGTGACTAGGTCATGAGTGTAGAACCCTCATGAATGGAAGTAATGCCCTTGCAAAAGAGTCTCAAGAGAGATCCCTCATCCCTTCCACCATGGGAGATCACGGCACCCTCTATGAACCAGAAAGCAAACCCTTGCCAAACACTGAATCTGCTGGCTCCTTGATTGTGGACTTTCAAGCCTCCAGAACTATGAGAAATAAATAATTTACATAGTTTGTTATGGCAGTCTGAATGGACTAAGACCCATTCTTTGCCTCAATCTACCTTTGTTTATTCTGTGCAGATCTTGTAGTCTGGCCCTGGGAACATGGAAATCAGCAAGCCACAGTCCCTGCCCTCCTTGCTGCCCAGTCCAGGGCTGGAGACAGACATATGGAAACCACAGCACACCGTGACAGGCTGTGCAAGTGCCCACAAGGGGTATACAATGATGTCAGCCCGCAGGAGTGGGAAGATCTCCCCAAAGAGGTAAACTTAGATCTCAGCCTTAAGAGATGAGTAGGAGTTGGCCAAGGATGGAGAGCATTCCACACAGAACAAACAGAGAACAATAAAGAGCTTCCTGGCTGCAGCAAATCCCCAAATACCTGCAGAGCTGTGGTGAGCACACCTATTGTACCTTGTCAAGTCCTCCATTCTGAAGTTAGTGCCACACAACTGCTTTTTGTTTCCCCACTAAACTGTAATATAAACTCCCCAAAGGTAATATGTATCTATTTAATGGAAATGGGATAATCAATATAGTTAGAGGATGAACACAATGAAAAGATGATATATTTTGACCTCATCTATACTTCCAAAACATTTTTATAGAGACTTTATTACCCACAAAGTTCACTTATAATTACTTACAAGCCCTGTCATAAGAATTAGTTAAAAAGAAGGACGTAATAAATGATGAATCACCTAGAGGGGGGAAGGGGGACATGGGCAGTGTACGTAACCATAATATTTGTACCCCCATAATATGCTGAAATTAAAAAAAATAAAATAAAATAAAACAAAAACAAAAAAAATAAAAAAATAAATGATGAATCAACATTTGTTATATGAATAAAGATGTGAAAAACATTAGGCAAAAAAAATCATGCCTTTTCAAATATTAATGTTAGGCTGTATTAAAATAAAGCTACAAGAACTGGCACTTTAAGAGGAAATCTGAAATTCTGTCCTCCCTGCCATTCAGCTTTGAGCACTGGGAAGCTCCAGCAATACCTGTGTCACCAATAGGAGGTGTCTGGAATCCGTCCTGCCAAACCAAAGCAGATGTGTGTCACATTTGGGGTAAGTTTGTCAAGCTGCTGCTATCTCCTTCCCAAGCATATTTACCCAGCTCTCATGACTAGGCTGCTACTTGGTAAGGGGATTAGAAGCTTACCTAGCTAAAACCTTGACAACCTGCCTAGACCTTTCCAAAGACCAGACTGCATTTCCGGAAACCCCGGCTACACACAAACCATGTTCCTGGGCCTCCTTGTATAGGCCACCCAGAACAGCAGTGCTGACAGCCTCCCATCTCCCTACCCTCTGCTCTTTCTGGAGCCTTCTCCTTTCACTAGACCACCTGACCTCACCCCTGTCCACATCAGCCAGCTAGGGTTGAGCTAGTGTTAGCCACACCCCCAAACACACTGACATTTGCATTGCTGGCCCCTCCCTGCACTTTGGACAATTCTGCCACAGATTAGGGACCCAAGACCATACTCAACATCCCTACTTCCCAACTCTGGTCTTTCCTGTGCCCTGCTGGCCTATCCCAGAGGCAGGGTTCTCAGTGAAGCCAGCCCATAACAGAACACTTACAACCACATTGCTTTCCACTGAAGGTCTGTTTAAAACACTGAGTATCTATGGGTGTTTTTTTAAAAAAATGATGGGGGTAATGATTTCTGCTAATGCAAGTATGCCTTAGACCTCTATAAATTAGCAAATAACAAGTGTTGCCTCATTGTGGGACCAAAATTCTGGTTTCAGAGTCTATTACGTTATTAACAGTACTAGTTTTTGCTAAACTTCTGCACAGTTTATTGATATACAGATTGGGTATGAAAACATACACAAAGTTACCTCTATTTCTATCCACGGTTTTAAAGTACACTTTCTTATAACCTAATATTGCATGTTCATTTCCCCATCCTTTAGCAAAACCTATGAAGTAGTCAGGTGAACAGAAAGTACATGAAGGAAAATACCCAAAATAATCTCAAAAGAATATATCCTATGTAAAGAGAAAACATGGTTGAATACAAAGACATTTTCCGTATTTTAGAGTAAAAAGTTGGAGCTCCACAAATCGTTTTTTTTCTTTTTTGATAAGACCAATTCACATTTAGCAACATAAAGAATCCTTTCATGGTAAACTATCATAACCCCCAAACCCAGCAAACCTTTTAGGTACATTTAACAATTATTCTTATATTAGAAATCAAAATAAGTATAATTAAAATTATAAGAGCCCTACAACCTTAAGAGCTGAGAGTTTAAAGAAAACCTTGGTGTCTTTATATTGTAATTTACTTTTTATTCCCAATTTTCTGTCTCCACTGGTTAGACAATTAACCAGTACTCAAGTCTGTGAAATACTGAGATGCATGAAATTTACATAAATAAAATAAATTAACACAGTTAAACAATACAATATTGCCTCCTGACATCCCCATTTTCAGATGTCATCAACAAATAATCAAGATACCAAGTCAGGATAGGCATTGTTCCTTAATAATTGCTTAGATTATCACAGATTCACTAATCATTACAATATTATACAGAAATTTGTTTTTAATCCAGTGAACATATTGCTAATGACTGAAACATCTAACAGCATCATCTTTTCTAACAGCAGCAAAATGCCAGGGAATTGATTTTAATTAGGTTTTAGAAAAAGAATTATGTGGAATTCAAATATGTCATTCAATTTATATGTCAAGGAGACTCTCAAAAAAGATTATGTGGTTAGCTGGACTTTGGGAAAGAGGGAGGTCTATGTTTGGAATTCTGCAATTCATTTTGAAAGCTCTCATGTATGTACTAATGCTGAGTATCTTACTCTTCTCTGCCTTTTCCAACAGGTTTCCTTCTCTCTCCTTTCTTCCATATTCCATAATAATACCAACCACTAAGGCAGGCCATTGGGATGTCACAACATCAAGAAAAATTATCACTTTCCCAAAGCTTTCTTTATGTAACCACAGTAGATTCAGGCTTTAATTTAGTAACGCAGAGCAGAATTTTGAATTGAGAACTAATTTAATGAGAGTTAGAATAAACAAAGCCTTCTAAGCAGACAAAGAATAGAAGGGAAACCAGGGAATGCTACCATGAAAAACAGGCCATTTTTGAGAAGGTGAAAGCAGGGGAGAGGTGGGAATTAGATACATCTCTATCCTTTCAAATTCTAGCAATCCACATGCTTAATTACTTTAGATGACCTTTCAGGAGATGCAAACAGTGGTTCCTTGTGCATTCTGACCTCTTTTATTGCATTGGGGCCTGTGAAGCTAACACAGGTACCTACTGTGTAAGAGCCACAAAAGCTTTATGGGCTTCTTGAAGGAAAATTTCCTAAATCAACGCTACATAAAAGGATGAGTAGAACAATGTATTTAATAAATGTTTTCAAATATTCTTTTAAAAAATAATTTCACTTTCATAAATGACACATTCTACTAAAAACAAAATAAAACAAAACACACACACAAACACATTCAAAGAAATTCTGACCCCAGGGAAGGATTTGAGCTCCTAAATTCCCTCGAGCCCTTTGGAAACAATTGGTATTTTGAGTTGAAAACCCTTAAGAATTCTCCCTGACTTCTAAGTGACTACCTTTTCAGTTACTGTATATCTGATATACTCTACAAGATTTTAAAAATTAAAGTCTGAAGCTGATGTTCCCATAAGGAAAATTTAAATCTCTCATTTATGCCTTTTTCTTCTTTCATTCATTTATCTACCTATGCATTCATTTAAGATTTATTGAACACATACTATCCTACCTTCTCTGATCCCAAGAATTACAATAGTTCTTTCCTGACATTATATGAAGCCAAAGTACTCATACAAGAATCTTGCAACAGGGTAAATACAAACACAGTGGGAATCCAAAGCTCTAGCAAATGAGTGCCATGTGGTGATAGAAGAATAATGAGCATCACTGCCAATCACTCTATTCCAAACTGCAGCTCACACAGATTAGCAAAAAGTCTAAATTGAACAGGCTTGTTATTCGAAATTCACTTAAAGCAAACTTACATAATACAAGAAGAGTATAATGTATTTGAAATTGCAGTACAAGGTGGTACTCAATAGAGATATGTACAAGGTAGGACTGGAACAATGAAAGTTACATGGGGTGAGGGAAGGGCATTGAGCTCATGGAAGTTTCCACAGAAGAAACTCCCTGAGAAAGTTCTGGAGAAGATGAGTAGGAGTCTGAAAGTAAGACAAGGTGGATAAAGTATCCTGGTTAGATGAACTAGTAAGAACAAAGACTCAAAGAAACTACAGGTATTTCTGTACATCTTCTACTGAAGGGGTTAGTGTTGGAAGCTGAGCAGAATCAGGTCAAGCAGGGACTTGTCTACTTTGCCAAAGAGCATGGATTTGATCCTATAAGCCAGGGGTTCTCAAATGTTTTAGTCTTGGAATCTCTTTCTACCTTTAAAAAACTATTGAAGGTCCCAAAGAGCTTCTGATTATGCGGGTTATATTTACCAATATTTGTCACATTAAAGCTTAAAACTGAGCAATCTTGAAAATATATATTTATCAATTCATTTTAAATGATAATAAAGCAAATACATGATAATAAAAATCTTTTAATAGAAAAATAACTATATTTTACCAAAAACATTAGTGAAAAAAATTTAGTTTTCTATTTTTGCAAACCTCATTCATGTCTGGCTTAGTAAAAAAAAAAAATTTTACTGAATTTCTTCTGTTTCTGCATTCAGTTTGTTATATCATGGAAACACTGAAAAATTCCACTATACATTCATGAGAGAATGATGGTGGAAAACATAAACAAAGTTTTAGTAGTATTATAAAAATAGTTCGACCTTTCAGATCCACTGAAAGGGTCTCAAGATCCTCCAGGGATATCTGGGCCACACTTTAAGGACAATAGCACTGTTGCAGTTTGGGGGCCAAAGTATGTTTTAACAAGGCCATAAACTGACTACATCTGCATTTTAGAAACTGTCATTTCAACTGATAAGGATGTGCAGAAAGCAAAGAGAAAATATTCTAGAGAGTATACCCAACATTCACAAATGATAACAAAAATTTTCATGTGCCTTAAGCATTGGCTTTTCACTGCAAAGGTTTTACTTTTTAACACCATCGAGACAACATATACCTCTGCAAGTATGTTCAATATTTGTCTGGTCCTACGGTTGAAATAATAAAGGTAATTATGGATAATTTTATGCCAGTCAACTAAAAACTTAAACAAAATACACAAATACCTAGAAAATATATAATTTACTAAAACTTACACAAAAAGAAACAGAAACCCTGAGTAGTCTGATTAGCAGGACTGATACTTATCTTATAAGCACTTGTAGAGTCATATTATTTATTTACAGCTGGCATCTATTTGACCAATCAAGTGTCCACTCTAGTTGACCTGTGCCAATTCCCTGTCTCATGTCAATAACATGATTTAAAATATCACCCTGATCTGTATCCATAGAATGATTCAATCTATATCACTTTCCCACAAATAAAATCCAAGCCTACATGACTTCAACCTTGAGATACACCAAACATTCAAGAGAAAAATAATTCCAACTTATACAATTTATCCCACAGAATTGGAAAAGAAGAACCAATCTTTAACTCGTTTTCAGAGACTAGCATAACCTTGATACCAAAATCTGACAAAGAGTGTACAAGAAAGAAAAATTAAAGACAAGCTCAGTCATGAACCCCAACTTAAAATTCCAAAATAAAATATAAGCTAACTGAATATAGCAATATACAAAGAGGATAATACACCATAGCTAAGTTAAGTTCATCCAAGGAATGTAGGGTATATTTAATTTTGGAAAATCAATCAATGTAATTTACCACATGGACAGATTAAAGAAGAAAAATCATGTGACCATCTCAACAGATACAGAAAACGCATTTGATAAAATTGAAAATCTTTTTTTTTTCAGCGTTGATCTGGAAGTTCCATCCAGCCTGTGAAGGGGAAAAAAGTCATTATTAGCAAATGCTAAAATTCTATAAACCCAAACAGCTATGCATATAAATTTTAGCATTAATTAGAGAGTTTAACAAATTGTCAAGATATAAGGTCAATAGAAAAAAATTAATATTTCTATATATCAGAAACCGAATATGAAATAAAACTTAAAAAGCTATTTAAAATAGTACCACAAATATGAGATACCTAGGAATAAATGTAACCAAAGTTTCCAAGAATTTCCTTTGCCTAATAGGAAAAAAATCCCCTTTCCCCACAGGGGAAATAATAAAGTATATTGAAAAATACTAAAGAAGACTTAAATGAATGGAGAGATATTCAATATTCATGCATTGGAAGACTCAGTATTGTAAATTTGCTAATTCTCCCAAATAAATGAATAAATTCAAAGCAACAATCAAAATCCCAATAAATTTCTTGAGGAACTTAATAAGATGATGGAAATTCACAGATAAAAGAATATTCAAAATACTCCAAAAGATATACAAGGTGGGAAGACATGCTCTACCAGACATCAAAAGTTATTAAAATATATAGTAATTAATATGTTTTTGGCACTGAGATAAATAAATTACTCAAAGGAGAACCAAAACACACTCCTATACATATATGGAGACTTGATTTATGATAGAGAGGGTGCCTCGGAGCACTGGGAAATAAATTTTTTTAAAATAAAATGTGCTGGCAACATGAGAGATCCATATGGGGAGTCATACCTCAAAGTTAGTTAAAAAAAATCAGTTCTAAGTGTGAACAATAAAACTGTAAAGCCTTTAGGAGGTAATATAAGTAAATATCTTTATATCTTCGGAGTTTGGGAATGATTTCTCAAATGAGATACCAAAAAGCAATAAACTGAAAAGATTGGTATATTTGATTACATTAAAGTTGAGATCATTTCTTCATGAAAAAAAATACCATAAAAAGTTAAAGATAACCCAAAAATTAGGAAAACTTATTTGCAAGACATCTTCCTTAAAGACTAGTATCCAGAATATATAAAGAATTTCTACAAATAAGTAACAAATGATCCAACAGAAAAATAAAAAAAAAAATTGAACAAATACTTTACCAAAGAAGAAATCCCAATAGCTAATAAACATATGCACCATGTCAGATCTTCTTGGTCTTAACTAACTTCACACCATCTGTCCACTTGTTCCAGCCCCAGCCATTGCCAAGATTAACGATTCTGAGGGAACTCTGACCAACTTACGCAAACACAACCCAGTGATACCTAATGTGAAATCCATGCCAAGCACATCTCACTTCCATCCCCAGGGACTTCTCATTTGATGATTAGGACAACATAGCACCCATATGTGCACAGCCCAGAAGTGCATGGAGCTCAGTGGTCCATGGGATGAATCTTTGGCGAGTGGGAGATAGGAGTCAATGAATAAATTATTCTCCCTTCTTCCTGACTTGCTTTCTTCCTAACACAGTCACCCACAGATTTTCCTGAGAAACAGTCCTTTCTACAGTCTCTGAAGATAGTCCTGTGAGATCAAGCAATCATTTGCACTTGGTAACAGAAGTGGCTAATTTAAAACCCATCCTTGAATTAGCCAGTTCCCATTTTTGCCTTACTCTCTCAGCCCCACTGTGCCGCTCCCTTGGGTGACATCCCCTACCAAAGCCACATGAGCCTTTATCTCAAGCTCTGCTTTCTGGGGAGCCCAAACTAAGGCAATATGAAAAGTTGTTCAACCTCATTTGTAATCAGTGAGTTACCATACTGAGATACCAGTACATGCCCACCAAAGACTGGCAAAAATCAACAATTCTTATAGTACCAAGTGTTAGCAAGAATGTGAAAACACAGACACTCATACACTGTTAGTAGCAGTACAGCTTGGGACAACCACTTTGGAATATGATTTGGCCTTATCCAACAAAAGGTGAATATATACATATCTTAGAATTGAGAAATTCAACTCCTGATTATATACCCAAGAAAAATAGCAGTTTTACCATGAAGCTAACCAAATTTAAACTTCTCACTGGCATGGATTCCCCTCCAAGGCCTTGTACCTAATTTTGTATTCATAATTTTGATGTGTGTGTGTGTGTGTATGTATATGTCTGTGTTTATTTTAAAGAGAGTATCCCAAATTGCATAAGCTTTAGGCTCCCAAAGTCCTGGATCCACCTTTGCCTGAATAAAATTGTTCAGAATACAACTACAAGAAGCAACATTGTTCACAAAAGTTTCAAACTGGAAATAACACAAATGGCCATCAATTTTTGGGTGGCACATAGACCCGGGAATCTTAACTAGGAAAAGGGACATATAATAGGAACTTGACCTCATAGGGACAAGCTAGGGAAATAAAGGTGCAGAAGGGGGAGTTGGAGGATCAAAGAAGAAGTCACTACCTAGGCCATCTTGAAAGCCAAGCTGAAGTCCAAGAAGGAGGGAAAGATCATGGAGTTGTCTCTGGGAAGCTGCTGCCTCTGGGTAGTTACCACCTCTCTGGTGGTGGTAATATAGCCAGGGGTGTGTTGGTCAATAGGGCCAACAGTCAAGAAGAGATGAACAAGGAAAAGAGAGTGTGGAAAAGTTAGAATCCACTGACCATCTCTGTGTCTGTCTGTCACCATATCTTCATCACCATGCAGATGTTCAGAGAGCAATGGTTGCTGTTTTATTTCTGCCTTCCAAGTATCATGCAAATTCTCTTTTTAGTCAACTCTAACCTACCCCACAGGAAAGAGAATTCTGGAAAATGCAGTTTCCAGCTTAACCAAGTTGGGCATAGCATTATCCAACACAAATGAATAAATTGTGGTATATACACGCAATGAAAATACTATTCCGCACTAATTATGAAAAAGTTCAGCTATACATACAACACATATTTTACAGACTTAACATTAAGGGACAAAAGCGGGACACATAACAAGCTTCATTCAAACAAGAATTTACAGTGATACAGAAATATAGAAATATAGAATTTATATTCATTTTACATAAGGTTCGAGAGGAGACTAAACTAACCACTTTGATTATAGATGCAAACATAGGTGATAAACTAAGGAGACAACAAGCAAGGAATCAATTACCATGAAAGTCAGGATAGTGATTACCTCTAGGAGGAAGGGAGAGGTTGTAACCTAGAAGGGATTTGGGAGATCTGGCATTATTCTACTTTTTGACCACAGTGTTTGTTACACAGTTTTTGTTACATAAAATTATTCGTTAATTTTACATTTCTATTTTATACACGTTTCTGCATATGTGTTATATTTCACAAAATTAAAGAAGAAATAAAATCATGTTTAACAAACTGATTTCCATTGGCTCTCTCCCTCCGTGCCTTTGGGACCAGGCAGCTGCACACTACAGCGGGTTCCCGGGGCATGTCGGGAACAGAGGGAGTGCTCCCTCGCAGCTCTATGGGATCCTCACTCACGAGTATGCCGTCAGCAATTATGAATTCCGGGCATGTCACTATTCCTGGATTTGTAGACTCATGAATAGTATTTATTACTAACTAAATTAACCTTCAAACCATGAGGGTAGTTAAAAATTTTCCTGCAAAGAAATCAAGGATTGAAGAAAATAAAATACTACATGTACAAGTGAACAAGGAGAAAACAGCAGAGCTGATGTTTCTTCTCCTCAGTATAAGATAAAATTAGGAATGATTAGCCCAAATGGTTAATAAAGTTATCAAGAAGATAATTTGATAAGGATTTATAATAAATTCATCATTGTTTACCAAAAAAAAAAAAAAACTTGCCCTAATATTAGTTTACCTAAACAAAAAACCCAAACCACTAATACTTATGTGTTGTGTGACTTTGGGTAAGTTACTTAACCTCCCTAAGGCCTGAGTGTCCTTTAAAATTAGTGATAAAAGGAATATCTATATCCTATGTGAGGATTAAATGAGATAATCCATGTAAAATGCTTAGGATGGTACCTGGGAAACAGCAGATGTTCAGTATTATCAGATATCTTTTTTATTTTTATTGCTATTTTTTTATTTTGGTTGTTGCCATTCAAGGGGTTTACAAATAACCCTGGGAAGGATAAGAATCTGTGCTATGGAATCATGGCTCAGATAGCCTAGAAACTTAAATCTGATCTTTATTTTCTGAGAAACTGCAAAAGCCACATGAAGAAAACCAAGTCCCCCAAACATATCTGAACCTAGAACAAGAAAAAAATATAGCTCTCCAGTAGATATTCAATGTCAGTAGCTTGTTAAAAGCATAAAATACTTTTCTCATAAGACCTTCAAATACAATGGTAGCAAACTTTATATTGTACCCATATGGGTAAAACCATCCATCTTCAGTAATTGTCTCCAAAATTAACCCTATCTGCTTTCAGCTTGAAGATTCTATTTTTTAAAAAGCAAGCATATATTTTATTTCAGTGTTAGAACACTAAAAGAATTTTCCTTACAAGATAAAAAAACAAAACATTTCAATAGCTCAAAGGTAAAACATCCAATTTAGCAGGAAAATAGTCTTCAATGAAAAAACGTATGCTTTTCAATGGAAAAAAATACTGATTTGAATGCCATTTAATTGGCTTCAAATAGTATCACTATGATGTGAAAAAGCAAGTAATATCAGTGACTTGAATAGGTATTATGCCAGTTTTATCACAGCCGATGCTTACGCTATAATTCCTGTGCATATTACCTACCACAAGTAACTTCAAAACCCATGGAGAAGAAACTATAGCAAGCCTCTCTTACAGTTTTGAGGAAGGGATAGAAAATGACTATCTCAGAGCTAAGAATCCCAATTTGTGAGAACACGTTAGAGTAAGATCAACAAGGATTTCCAGAACAATTTTTCTTCAAGATTTACCACTCCAATGCATGGTCTGATTGAGTGACACCTGGCATATCTGTGCTTAGTTAACATATATCCAAAGAGCCCAATCTATTTTTTAACAATTTTTAAATCCAAATACAACCAAAATAAGAGGTAAAACGAATAAACCATCAGTGAAAGCATAAGATAAAGGATATGAACAGACAATTCACAGAGCAGCAATCCAAATAACCTACAAGATATGCTGAAAAGATAGTAAAATTCACTAGTGTTAAGGTTTAATGTTTCAACAAGAGACATCACTGTAAAAGAATCAGACTGGTAAAAATATCAAAAAGCAATAACACGTTTTTTTAGGTTCCATGTGGATAAAGGGACATTTATAGCCATTGCAGGTAGCAATAAATAAGTGTTTCAGTCAAATTAATGAATGAGATAAAAGAAAACCTAGGCCAACTTTAAATTTTGCCAGCCTAGATCTAACCATGGAACCTTAAAAAAAAAAGATACATATATTTGTTATGATAGCCACTTATTGATGACAGTTTTAGGCAGAAGGAGAAAACAGTTTCAGTTTTTAACATGGACAACCTCTCTCAATTGTCAAACAGGATAGAGAAATCACGGCCAGATGATAGCAGATTTCACTGAAAAAATCATCTTGTGTGTGTCAGTGGTACACAAGAAAATTAAAGGCTTTGAAGTCCAAGAGCCCTAAACTTAGAAACTCGTTAACTGCTTAACTTGGAAAGCTTTTTAATCACTTGTAATCTTGGTTTCCTCATCTGTAAACTACCATAGGCCTAATTTGTTGCGTTGTTGTGTTTCTAACCCAGCACGACAGGGTGCACTGTGAACACTCAGTATATGGCCATATTTTTCCTGGGGCCAGAGAGTGCTGATATTTTTTAGTATATCTACTCAGCAATTAGGTCTCCTCTATCTTGAGTGAACCAAGGTTATTTTGGGTCATTTCTGACCCCAATCTTGAAGAAGTAAATCTATTCTTTCATTTGTACACATGGATAACTAACAGTGATTCATGTTAAAGTGAGTTAAATGTCTCATCTTCTCCCTGGAACCTGCAAAACATCCTGTCTTTACACTGACCATTTTCTTCCAGAACAGACTATTCAATCCCCACCAATTCAGTGAATTTAACCACCCTTGATGTTCAATAATAAACCTAAAATAATTGATCTATAATTTCAGTTTAAATGATCTGACATAGCCAAGCTACTTTTAAATGACAGCAAATGGGATTTTTTAATGGAAATATTGATAGGCCCTTAAGTGTATTGGGGAATTGAGGACAATGACAATGATATTGCACTAATAAACCTAATGCCACGGAGATTGTCTTTTTAAAAAATGTGTCTTTTCTTTATCACAGCATAATACCTAGCTTGACAACAGAAATGTCAACAGTTAGGGCTCTATTCTTCAAACCGTCATGCTCTATTAATGCTGTTTTTCAGTGGGATTTACTTTGTCAAGGAAGGAAGGACCAAAGAGGAAAGTCTATGGTCTTCCTATTCACTAAATCCCTCTTCTCACTGATGCACAAATGACTAACTACTCCCAATACCACAGAAAGAATGAGAGTTGAAAACAGGCCAAAATCATCTGGGGAGCAGAGGGAAAGAGCCAGCCTTCTACAAGCAAAATTATTCTTAGACAAGAAAAAAAAGAAAACAAAGTAGGTGATAGGAATGCCAAGGGTTGCTCCCTCATTTGTGCTTGTGCTCTTTCAGTTGAGTGGAACAGTAGAGAAAAATTCCATGCAAATATAATTGAGTACTATTGGCTGGGGTTGAGAATAGTGTCTTAACTGGGTTCCAAAGAAGCTCATGAAGTTTAACCCTTTTAATCCAAACAGGAGGACAATAAACTATTTGGCTGGCAAAGACACATAGGGACATAAAATAAGGCTGCGGAGGGGTTAAAAGAATTACAGATACTAACTGCTAATTGTAATCGGGGGCATCAGGAGCGATAAGACAGTAGGAAGCGGGCAGCATGGAGCTTTGTTTAGCTTGGATTTAATTGTGAGATTTGGGTGCAGAAGAAATTTTGGTTTACACTTTGCGTGTGGAGAAGCAATAAGATACAGTACCTTGATATGGAATAGACAGAAAAACAAGTTCTATTCAAGGGTTCAAAGCTCAGAAACCACTTGAAACTTTATCTGAGTCAAACTGCTATGCCACTTATCTATATGTAAGTTTCAGACTACATTTGTACACACTATTTCTTTCAATCTTCACAAAAATCCCATAAGGTAAACAGAGAGGGGTCTATTCTCTCCATTTCATACATGACGTCACTGCGGGTCACTGAGGGTAAGGACTTCCCCAGAATGACATAATCAGAAGGTATTTCCTCTGAATATCTGTTGTCAGGCTCTGTGTACACACCTATTTCCCTACAGGAGATAATACTTTGCAAAAAGATTTTTAAAAATTATTTAGCAATAAAAAGCCCTTATGCCAAGACAGAAAACTCTCCTCCTAATTTTTAATTGGCCACATAAAAAATCTTCTACCCTAATTCTGGAATTCATCTAACTTCTTTCCCAAATAAGTGTTGTAAGAAATAAACACAAAAGCTAGGATTTTTTTGTAACAAATTGCTATGGAAACATGAAATTATCCCCATGTTAATCTCATTATGTTTCATTTTTCTGTAGAAATGGTTGGGCAAATTATGCTTTTTTATCTACCTTCCTTTTATGACTGAGAGTTAGGAAATGTCCAGAAAGTTTTGAAATTATTGCTACAGGAGGCAAATTACAATATCTGTGTTTTTGAATATGCATTTATAAACAAATTCATTAAAATCAAGCAATTACAGAATATATGATCTTTCTAGATATTTTCCAACATTCTATAGCAAAGTTTATATTCATAAAATAAAAGGCTTTCACTTCCAGCTAAGATTACCTGACTGATAAGGTAACCAGGACTTGAGGGGACATAATCCTGGAGAGAACAAAACCTCACCGATGTAGTAATAAATCCATATTCTGCATGTTTGCCAGTTCTTGGCCCAGAGAGAGGATAAGAAGTCAGGTAGAAGAGCCACTGCTTGGTGGCAGAGATGCCAGCAGAACTTTTGGCAATCTCATGGGACTATGGAGAAAATGCCTGGAGTTATAAAGGGCTACATCCCAGAGGTAAGAAAGGACCAAAAAAAGAAAGCTCAGCACTTTGCACTGCTTTGTTCTCCCTCCGCTGCACCCCCTCAGGCATTTGTTGATCAAATAGGTAAGAAGAGAAGCTAAGAAGCCAAAGAAAAAGCAACTAAAAGGAGAAGTAGATTTTTGGGAAATTTTGCAGGATACATGAGTCAAAAAATAGGAAATCAAGACCCAAGAAAGGAACCCCATAAGGACCCTGGGCTCTCGAGCTGCTACATTCTAGAAGTAGGTGTGAATCTTATTTATAGCCATACCACCCTGAATGCACCAGGTCTCATCCATGGCTTATTTCTTTTTAAAGAATATTTCATTCTCTGGATGTACCATAGTTTATGTATCTATTCACCTTCTGATGGACATCTTGATTGCTTTCAAGTTTTGGCAATTATGAGTAAAGCTGCTATGAACATCCATGTGCAGGTGTTTGTATAGACATAGATTTTCAACTAATTTGGGTAAATACAAAGAGAATGACTGCTGGCTCATATGGTAAGAGTATGTTTAGTTTTGTAAGCAACTGCCAAACTGTCATCCAGAGTGACTGTACCATTTTGCGTTCTCATTAGAAATGACTGAGAGTTCCTATTGCTCCATGTTCTCACCAGCATTGGGTGTTGTCAGTGTTTAAATTTTCATCATTTAATAGGTGTGTAGTGGTATCTCACTTTTGTTTTAATTTGCAATTCCCCAACTATGTATGGTGTCTGAACATTAAATAGAACTTTCTAGTTTTATAAAGAGTATCTACAAAAGCCCTACAGCAAAGGTAATAAAGATGAACTGTTGAAATCTTTTTTCCTAACTTTGGAAATACGATGAAGATGCCTGCTGTCTTCTACTTACATTTTACTAAAAATCCCAGCAGTCAATAAAGCAAGAAAAAACAAGATGTAAGAAACAGAAAGGGAAAAATAAAACTATAACTAATTACAAACAAGAAATTTCAGAAGAATTTACATATAAACAGAATTAATAATTGAATTTAGTATGATCCTTGATTCTATGTCAAAATTTTAAAAAAATATTTTCTTATAGCAATAATAAGTAGAAAAATTATTGAGGGAAATTTATAATCTAAGAAACTGACAAGATATACTATAGTTTAGGGAATGAAAGACTCACTATTGAAAAGGTATCAATTCTATCAAAATTGATTTATAGAGACATTTCAATCTCAACAAAACTCTTAACAGAGAGTGCATGTGTGTGTATGTAACTTGATAAACTGATTCTATTACATAATGTATATGGATATACAAAAGACCAAGAATAGTAAAAGCAATCATGAAGAATAAAAACAAAACTGAAGGATTTATGTTAAGATATATCAAATTTATTATAAAAGTGTAGTTATTAAGAATTATGATATTGACCAAAAGAACTATAAATAGACAAATGGAACATAATAAAAAGTCCAGAGACAGATTCACATATATATGAATTGGCAAAGAATACATTTGATTCGACAGAGAATACATTGAAGACAATGGGTAAATAATTTTATTTTCAAGTATTAGTGGGTCAATTAGATGTCTATATGAAAAAATAATTGCCTCTTCTCATGCTATACATAAAAAAATCAATTCCAGTTAGATGGTAGATTTAAATTAAAAGTGAAAAACAATAAATCTTTAGAAGAAAACACAGGATATCTTGGGAAAGACTAATTTTTTAAACAGTACACAAAATACTACTCATTAAGGAGAAAATTGATATATTGGACAACATTAAAATTAAGAATTTATGTTTATCAAAAGATACCATTTTGAAGAGGCAAATCACAGAGTGGGAGAAGTATTTGCAATATATACTTTTATAAATAAATTGTATCTGTAATATGTAAAGAACTCCAACAAATTAATTTTATTTTAAAAAAGCCATCAGAAAAAAATAGGTAAAAGACTTAGACATTTTACAAAGAATACCAAATGGCCAGTAAGCCTATTAAAAGTGTTCAACATCATTACTAATTAAGAAAAGAAGGTTCAACTCATAATAACAAAAGGCTAAAATTTAAAAGCTGACTATACCAAGTGTTGATGAGAATATGGAACAACATGAATACTCATAAATTGGTGTATCACTTTGGAAAATTGTTTGCCAGTATCTGCTAAAACTGAACACACACCCTATGACTCAACAATTCTGCTCTTTGGCATATACCCAACAGAAATGCATACATATATGTATTAAAAGTCATATTCAAATGTCCATAGTAGCACCAAATAGCCAAAAGGGGAATGATCCAAATGCTCATTAACAGTGCACCTGTGGAATAGACAAATAAATTGTGCATGCACATGCAGTGTAATACTATACAGCATTGAGGATGAACCAACTGCCACTACTCCAAACAACATGGATGTAGCAACAGAAATAGGGTTAAGAGAAAGAAACCAAACTGATAATAGCACACACTGTATAATTCCATTTATATACAGTTAAAACCAGGCAAAATGAATCAATTATGATATCAGAAATCTCCCAGGAGTGTGCAGTGATGGGGGAACAGGAAGAATTGGGGGGAGTGCTGGTAATTATTTCTTAAACTAGGTGATGGCTCCATGGGTGTGTTCACTTGGTGAAAATTCATCACATCATCATTTTTCTGTATTTATGTTATACTTCAATGAAAATTTTACTTAAAAAATGTCACAATGGGTTTGAAAGAGTATGTAGTTTTAAGTAGGAAGCTAACTCAAATTATAAAGGATAAGGATAAATAAGTTCTTCTTTAGATGTATAAGTTTAAAAACTGAAAATTCCTAAGGATCAAAGCCAACGCATGTTTATAAATGATCTAGATGAGGGAGTATCTAATGAAATCCTCACACTTGCAGACAATACTGATACCTTGCAGGTTATAGAAAACCCAGTCCATGGGGATAAAGTGCAGAAAGATTTAAAAGGCTTTGAAAGTGAGCAGAATAGTAGTAAATGTGTTTCTCTGTGGTCAGCTAAATAGTAATGTAGGGAATAAAAGGAATGTAAAGATGTCTTAGTCGACCTTATATATGCATCAGGACTTATAGGATGGTGTATTTATACACAGTCGGTACTAAAAATCATTGTTGATAAATGAAAAATTAAATGAATGAATATATAATAGGCTGAGACTAAGCTATCAGTTTGAATTTAGGAAAATGTCAGGGCTAGAAATTATTGTAGATTATTTCCTGAAGAAACAGACCTAATGTGCTAGTGAATTTTTGGTAATATTCCCAACAGCAAGAAGAATTTTAAATGCAAAATAGAAAATATTATTCAATGAAAGTTCTTAAAATATAGGAATAGTACCTCCAAGAGGAGAGTGGGTAGAAAGATCTGGCCTATTAGGATGAAGGTAGGACAGGAATATAACTGAAGACCATAAAATTATTCTTATTAAGCAAAGTATCACAAGAATGGAAAAACAAATACCCCACGTACTCACTATTAAATTGGAACTAACTGATCAGCACCCATGAGCACATAAGAAAGAAAAACTCAATGGAAATCAAGCAGGCTGGAGGGAGGGGATAGATGAAATCACACCTAACAGGTACAATGTACACTATCTGGGTGATGGGCACACTTACAACTTTGACTCAAGCTCTACAAAAGCAATTCATGCAACCAAAACATTTGTACCCACATACTATTCTGAAATAAAAAAAATAAATTAAACAACTATTTGAACATGGATATTAATTCCTGTGGTGGTTAGTTTTATGTATCAACTTGGCTAGGCTATAGTACTCAGTAATTTAATCAAACATTCATCTAGGTTGCTGTGAAGGTCTGTTGTAGGTGTGGTTACAATCAGTTGACTTTTTTTTTATTCCAGCATATTACAGGGGTACAAATGTATAGGTTACATATATTGCCTTTGCCCTGCCCGAGTCAGAGCTACAGGCGTGTCCATCCCCCTGACGGTGTGCACCACACCCATTAGGTGTAAATATACCCATCCCCTCCTCCCCCCTCCCACCTGCTGACACTCGATGAATGTTACTACTCTATGTTCACATAAGTGTTGATTAATTAATACCAAGTTGATTGTGAGTACATGTAGTACTTGTTTTTCCATTCTTGTAATACTTCACTTAGTAGAATGGGCTCCAGCTCTATCCATGATAACACAAGAGGTAATCCATGATAACACAAGGTCACCATTGTTTTTTGTGGCTGAGTAGAAGAACTCCATGGTATACATATACCAGAATCAGTTGACTTTCAGAAAAGATTACCCTCATTAATGTGAATGGGCCTCATCTAATCAGTTGGAAGACCCTAAGAGAAAAAAATTGAGGTTTCCTGGAGAAGAAATTCTACCTCAAGACTGTAATATCAACTCCTGCCGAGTTGCAAGCCTGCCAGCCTGCACAACTGCATGAACCAATTCCCTAAAATAAACCTGTATGTGCATTGGTCTGTTTCTCTGGAGAACCCTGACTGATATAATGCCCATAGTAGGTAAGTTGTAAGTTCTGATATGCAAAGAAGGAGCATGTAACAAAACAGCAAATTGTAACATTGTCTATTGTCTTAAAAATAATATGCTGAAATAAAAAAAAAATTTAAAAAAGTTGTTTTCCTTAAATTGCTTCATTCCCCCTTTAGCTGATCTACAAGTCTGTTAGAGAGAGGTCTTACTGATCATTCTTCTCCCTGGTCTCCCTGGCCTGCCACCCTGTTTTCGGGATCTGTTTTCTAACACAGAGAGAACTTGTCTCCTATATTTTTCTTGCCCTGAGTCCCAGATCCCACAAACTCTTATCGCCATAGTCACCAAAATAAATCCCAAACTCCTTCATTTAAAAAAAAAAAATCTATTCAAGAACCTTGAGACCATTCTTCAAATTAATAGAAGCCAACATCCACTCTGATGTATTGGCCTTTAAATTTTTTTCACCAATGCCAGTAACAGTCAGTATCAAATTCACGACTGAGAGGTTTGTGGCCAAGAAGAAAAGAAGGTTCACCAAAGCAAACTCTTACAGAACCAAGAAAGCATCTCCTCAAAGATGAATTTCTTCTCTGTTCTCAGAACCATGGGAAGCCAGTTTCTGGAATTTGGAAATAGCTGTTGCACCTCCTCTGCTAACAAACAAAGGTTTAGGAATAGGCAGCTCTGGTCTGGTAATTAATCAGCCCTTAAAAAGAAACAATTTGCAAGAAATCATAAAGATTTGCTACAATCATGTAGTTCTTTTCCTGAAGCCTATATATGCACAATTATGCTTTAACCAAACTCATGATGGCTTCTAACCCAAAAATAAGGAGAGTGTTTTAGGGCCTTTCAAAATACTGAATCAGGGAGGCTCTGACACTAGAAACATGAGTGGGTCCTACTGCTGAGTGAGAGAAGGGACAGAAAGCAAATCCTCTCATAATTATACGTGAACTTTTTCCCACCCCTCCTCAGGTTCTCCCACAATATTTCAAAGTTGGAATCACCAGGATTTATTTGTTGTTGTTGTCAACTAATAAATGATTTGAGTATTGGCTTCATGTTGCTAATGGCTAAAGTGAAATCTCAGTGCCAGTCATTCGAAAACACAGTATGGTAAAGAAATTTATCATCATTCATCCCACACCCCTTTCCTGTTGTTTCCTGATGCCCAGTTGTGCTGTGGCTATAACCCTAAATTTAATAGCTTCCCTCCAGCAGTAGTCTTCATATTTGACTCTCCATCTCCAAATGCAGGCAGATGTAACCAATTCAGTACCAAAAATATCAGCTATTGTCCCATACTGGGCAGTAGATGAAAGTGAGAAATTTATTTGGATTTATGAAGCAGGCAAGAAAATATGCATAAGATACAAAACTTGGATATATATGAGAAACAGATTGAATAGTCACTTGGAAAAATATTTGCAAACATGAAATGAGTAGACAGTGGTTCAATTACATAGAAATCTCTCTAAATAAGGGACTCTATCCATCAATCAATCAAGAAACATTCCTTGTGCAACCCACTATGTTCTTAGTAGATTGCGGCATATGCTGCGAGGGTATAAAACCAATGCTTAGATATAAAATAAGTGCTCAGCTATGTGGCTGACTGTAAGTTTAATAGGATTTCAGAGAGAGTAAAATGGCTGTTGTCTCTTTCAGCTATATTCCTTTAATTACCTGCCCCTGACCCAGCATTAGCGCTGGGCATATGTAAATTTTTCCAGAAACATGTTTAACTTGCACATACTTAGCTCTGGAAGTATACTGCCTCCCCTCTCACTAGGTGCTGGTCTTGCCTTGCCCCTTATTACTATTGCTCATTCTCTAGGCCGGCTGCTGCCCAGATCTTCCAGCTTGTTTACATTACCTGCTCCTATTCTGTAGCTCCATTTTTGAATTCTGATTCTATTCTCTCCTCCGGTGAGCATTTCCTTGGACAGAAACTCAGCAAAGAGCCTTACTGGCTACCATTTCTCCCAACTCCTGCACTTTCCTCATGTAGTCTGATCACGAGTCAATCGAGTCAATCTACTTCCACAGTTGGGAAGTAGATTTTATTCCATTAGCCCTTCATCCCTGGGGCACATGGGAACAGCAGAGTGCAGAAGTATGTGAGTGTGCTGAGCACTCTAGTGCTCTGGACTAAGGTGCTGTCAGAGATGACCTCCTCTTGGTGAAAACAGACTCCTCTCACTTTGGTGAGGTTGATGGCTATGTGTACACATGACTCACCCTTGCCAACAAGGTATAGCGTCACATCTGCCCATACTCCCAATAACTACACCTGAACAATTTTAAGAAAACCAGAACATGCTGCCTTGATTTCTAATTTATTTGGCCAATTTCATGAGCAGCTCAGTTAAGTCATAATAAATATTTTTGATCTCCTAGATGTGGCCTAAATCTAATTAAGTGCTTGAAGGATGCATATTCGCTCAAGGAATCAACCTGCTGCAGTGGCTCCAAGGAGCCAGGTATTAATGAGGCTGTGTCCCTAGTGAGTATGACATACACTCTCACAGGAGAGAAATGAATGCAAGACCAAACAGTGCTTGAACCCATGGGTTATAATTAGCCTCTTAGCTTCTCCAATGTCCAAACCATGCCCCAGCACCTCATTTAGAACAGCCTTTAAAACCTCTTACAGAGGTGGGTGAGAAATGGGACATGGTTTCTGAATCTGGATTTTATACCCATATTCATCCACAGGACCTGACCTCCAGAAGCCTTTGGTAGAGATGGACTTGAGTCAACAGGAGTATGTTACCCTGATGTAAAATCAAATTAGCACATTATTAAAGTGGCCCAAAATAGTATTCTTGGGCTATCATCTTAAGAGTTAGCCAGAACTCTCAAGAACTCTAAATTTTTGAATTATGGAACAAACAGGCCAGTGATTAATGGGAACAGAAGCTGAGGAAGAATCAGGCCCATTAATGGGTCACTTGCCAGCTGAAGTTTAATGGGATTTACAGAAAAGAAAAAATATGCAGATTAGCAGAAAAGAATAATGTTATTGAAAATGGGAGAGAAAGACACAGACCAAAGTCAAGTCCGGTCACACTGGTGATGGAACACTAAAGACCATGTGCCCTTGTTGCTGGATCCCTACAGCTTCCTTGAAGACAGGACCACATCCATAAGATCTTCTATTCTTGTATTTCCATGAGATGGTATCTGTTCTTTACATCCATAAAACCTAACATACATGCTATGTTTTCAAAATGAGAGCTCCCTAAGCTATTAGCTATCTCCTTGGTTTCATATTTACAAGGTTTCTTATATCTACTTATATATATTGCAAATCTGGCCCTTCTACTGATAATCTACCAGTACCCGTCTGCTAGGGCTGCCATAACAAAATTTCACAGACTGGATGGCTTAACAGAAATTTATTTTCCCATGGTTCTGGAGGCTGGAAGTCCAAGACCAAGGTGATAACATGTTTGTTTTCTCTGAAGCCTCTCTCCTTGGCCTGTAAGCAGCCACCTTCTATGCCATATCCTCACACATGGCCTTTCCTGTGCCCGCACATCATGGTGTCTCTTTCTCTTAAAAGGACACCAGTGCTATTGGATGAGGGCCAAACTCTTATGACCTCATTTAACCTTATTTATTTCTTTAAAGGCCATATCTCCACAGTCACATTGGGGGCTATGGCTTCAACACATGAATTCTGGAGGGGACACAATTCAGTCCATAACACCACCTATAGGAAAACCCTAGATTCAGCTGAATCCCAGGAATGGTGAATGTGTTTAAGAAGCCAAAGGTGCTATTCACCTTTAATCCAGTCCAAGTCCTCCAGTATCTGAAATCAATTTGTAGTAGGCATATGTCTCCAGTGTTGGAATGGTAACTGTTTTGCCCTAGGAAGCTCCCAGGCAAAGAGTTTCAGCTACTTATTTTTCACAAGTTGAACTTGGAAGAGCTAAACTATCTAGAATGGGGGGAAGAAAATCTATTACAGACTATAAAGTTGTTTCTAGAAGACTGAAGTCACCACCTAGAGATTTTCTGGTCAAACCATTGGAACCTAAGCATCTGTGGGCTTCCTGGGACATTTGGTAGGCCTTCACCCTCTACAACTTGGCTGACAACTCTTCTGTATTCTAGGGATCCAGAACCATTCTCCCAAAACCATTTTTTCCAGAAGACCCAGTCCTGGAGGCCACACTCCTGTGGGATCCTCTGCCAGGTAATTCCATAGGCATATGCTAGCCCAGCCAGACCTACTAAGTCCCTCGCATGTACTCAGCAGGGTTGTGGCTCTGGTTAGCACTGGCTGGTGGAGCTTCAGAGTGGCACCTGGCTCATTGCAAGCACTCAGAAAATTCTTGAATGAATAAAAAAGAGAATAAATTTAATTCATTTGAATGGCCAATGGCATCCAATCAAAATGAAGATGTAGTCTTCTCTTGGGGGGCGGAGCAAGATGGCGGACGAGAAACACCGCCAGATAGAGCGTCTCCGCAAAAAAGAAAGCTTCTAGAAGATATTAGAAGAAAGAAGGGGGCGGAGCAAGATGGCGGACGAGAAACACCGCCAGATAGAGCGTCTCTGCAAAAAAGAAAGCTTCTAGAAGATATTAGAAGAAAGAAGCAAGTAAACGACCATACATCGGACGGGGGTCGGAAGGAGGAGTGCCGGAGACTACGGGAGACTCCACGAGAGGAGGTTGCGGAGGAGAACTGGAAGGACAAACCTCCGGAGCGAACGGTCTGGAGACCAGCGGCAAGGGTAGGTGGAGCGGTAAACTTCCCCCACCCTTGCATCCTAGACTGCTGGCGGGCTCCCCAGTGGTTGGAGAGACCTGCGGACACCAGTCCAGA
>VBSM01001044.1:14660456-14722985 GCA_008086735.1 Cheirogaleus medius | reverse complement strand
AAAAAGAAAGAAAAGAAAAGAAAAGAAAAGAAATCACAGATTCGACATTGCTATCCTGGTGGAGAAGGAGCCAGGAGCCAGTATTAGGACTCACATCTGGAAGTCTGTGATAGTAACCAAGCCCTATCACTGATTTTGACAGCTCTATTACTCAAATTCTCATGTACAAAATAGAACTAGTACCAACATCACCTACCTGTAACAAGAAAGTTTTTGAAAGGCTCACAGTGCCCTATAAAATAAGCACTAACCAGAAAGTGTCATATACCCAAGGTGGCAGTGGCACCTAGAGGTTCCTTCAAAGAGTACTTTTGCTTCCAGGAGGATTCCCTAGGCCACGTGGTCATGAAGCCATTTACTTTTTTGGTATTATTTTCTAGGTAGGAACAATCTGATAATATTATTTATTCCCTATTGAAAACACATTACATGCAGTCCCTGACTTACAATGGTTCGACTTAGATTTTTCAACTTTATGAGGTTTATTGGGGTATTACATTTTTGACTTACAATTTTTTGATTTATTGGGATGTAACTGAATCTTAGGTAAAGGGGCATCTGTATGTATCCTTGGAGAGCATTTCTATTTTACTGAAGTCCAAGGTTATCTTGCTTAAAGAAAAAAACCCATATATATATATATATATATATATATGTATACGTATACACACACATACACACACATCTATGTACATGCTTGAGGATGTACCATTATGTATTTGTATGCATTCATATATACAAACATTTCTTGTTGGTGTGTGTGCTAACGTGTGTGTTTGTGTGCATGCTCTTTTCTCTGTGACCCGTATGTCCCTTCTCCAGAATCCGGACTAGGAAGCATGCAAAATGGATACGGGCCATCTGAATTCAGCAGCCTCATGGATTTGGATGCTCAAAAGCAGCAGTCATCTATCAAAGTAAGTATATTGGACTAAATGGAGAGATTTTTAATAAGAGGCAAGGGGGTGCACTTTACCTAATAAAAAGAGCATAGAAAGACCCTGGCTGTGGCTAATGTGCATAAAAAATTCAGCCTGTCAGATCCTCACTTTTCTAATTCAGTAATCTAAATAATTTATTTGACATTTTAGCTCAAGATGACCTTTCTTAGGAAAAAATTACTGTTTTAAACTTTTAGCAAGTGCAACCCCAGCTACAGAATCCCTATTGAAGTCTGCATTTTCCCAAATGAGCAAAGGTTAATCTCGTAATGCTCAAACACATTGCTGACCCTTTTAAACAGTTCGCAAAATGTCATTTAATTTTTTAATCTAATTTCAATTATGTTGTAATATTTGAGTTGAGTATTTGGGGGTGGGGGTGGTGATGTGAGATTCCAGTCAGGTCCTACTTAGAGAAGTTTAGGCAAATGATTCTTTTTAAATAAAACAGATATTAGATAAGTTCATGCATCTCCACTAGGGTTGGGATGTGTGTGGATGTATATGCATGTATATACATCCTTGTACATACATATACATGTGTATGTATATATATATAATCATACACAATATATAATAAAATCATGCATAATTCCTCTGAAGGATTAACAAGTGGGGATTAAGGTGGTTTATTCTTGAAAGAAAAAATATGAGAATCCAAGGTTCTGAAAGGTGCTGTATGATTGAGGCAATTAGCCTTTAAGCCAAGCTACTCAAAGGAAACCCATGCTCTAAGCCATACAGTGTCCAACTTATCCTCAGATTCCATTCTAGGACAGTTCTGAATCAACCCAGGAGATCAGTGGGGTGACAGATGTCATAGACAGATCACTCTCTCATCTTTTCCACAAGCAGTCAGTGAAATCCCAACCTTTTCTCTCAAAAGCCATTCTTTTAGCTTTCTAGCAGGCCAGAAAAACAAAAAAGGTAAAATTGTTGCCATGAAGATAATTGGATCTTGTGCTCTGCACGATAAGCTATCATTTCATCATTGCATCCCAGAAAGCTTATTTAGGAGATTTAGAGATGTTATAACAATTTGTTAACTAGGCTTTCCTCCTACCCACATCAAAGGATAAAAGAATTTGATCCTCCAATTTGACAAACATCCCATTTTCTGCAAAATTGTCCATCGTCATTTTTTAAGCAATGTCCTCATGGGAACATGGGCTGGCTTAAGTTTCTCTATCATTTGCAAATCCAAAATATCATCATTGGTAGCTGTGCCAGTGATCTGAGCAGAACGAGCTGATGTGAACATCAAGCCAAGATAGGAAAGCTCGGCCCCATTACTTCCTTCTCATTATCACCTCTCTTGATTACAGCATCCCCCAGAGATCCTGGAGCTATTTTCCTTACCCTAAAATATCATATTTCCCTTAATCAAAAGTGCCCATAAACTACAATCACAGAAGTTGCCTCCAAAAAAAAGGGAGTTTTGTACATAACAACCTACATGAAGATGAGTCAGTCTCCTGCCTCTCCCTCTCACTCTGCCACTTACACCAAATTCGCCTCCAAAGGAACATTTAGAAGCTAGGAGGCACAAACACAAATCAAGATATCTGCTAATCATTTTTACTTGAAAATGTACATTCTTAACAGGCGCTATCATTGATGAGAACTTTATGAAGTCTAGCATACCATGCTGTTTCATAAATTAAAAATAGTCCATTTCTGTTATTTTAATTATATCCATCCCAAGGTTTCTCAGCTCAAGGTGAGCACAAGAATCACCCAAGGATTATTGCAAAACGCAAACTGTGGAGCCCCTCTTAAATCTCACTGAATCAGAATCTGTGGGTATGGGCCCCGTCTCGTATATTTTTAAATAGCTATACAGGATTTTTTATGCTTACCTATCCCTGGTTAAGAATCACTAACCAGGTAAATAAGTTTCAGATGGGTTATTAGTGTAATTGGAATAGTGAATGGATGTGTGCTCTGAAGAAGAGAATTCCCATCGTGCCCTGGTAAAAGGATAATCATTCAGAATACCTGAAAGATTTAAAACACGTAGAAGACAAAAGTCCTGTGTGAAAATGTACCATAATAACACTTTCCTATGATTTATTTTAGTTACTATTATAAAATACATCATCTCCCTGGCCCTGATCATTGTTTGAAGTATTTGCCATAGAAATTGCTGTTGCTAGAAATTGCTGGCATTCATTTAAGAAAAACACACAGCCAGGCAGTCTCTGGTATAAAAACTACACAGTACTATATTGCCATACCCCTCATGGGAGAATAACATGAGGAATATTGCCTGGGAGTTATCAATGAATTCCCCCTACTCCAAATTTCCTGGTTCTGATGAAAGTGCAAATGGAATAGATTGGGACCATGTTGGAGAGAACACCCAGAACACCAAAAGTCAGTTCCTAAAAACTTCCCTACCTTTTTCTTTTCTCACTTTAGAAGATTCTAGAGGGCTCTTTCCATGTCAACCTCTCCGATCCCAAGAGTTCAAGCTGTCCTACATTTTCCTAGAAACAAGTTTCCTAAAGCTTGACCCATGGAACACAAGTTCTACAACAGTTGAGAAAGAAAATATTTCTAGGGTCAAATAAGTTTGGGAGATCCAAATGCATGTTAGCATAGTGAGTCTCTAAGAAATTATTACTATAGGAGTGAAACCTGTTTAGCCAGGCTTTCCTGAGCTATGAAATAATAACCTTTATTTCATACAATGCATTAACATCCAATGAGAAGCTTCACAAAACACACTTTTATAAACACAATAACAGCTGTGAATCAGCCAAGATTGCTATCTCTTCTACCTCTGTGCAACATTTTAGAATTCAGTAGAATTCTAAGTACACAGTAAATAGATGTATGATACATCTTCCTTTAGAATGATGAAAAACTGCTTGAAGAAAGAATAGATAAAATTAGAGGAAGAGGAAAAGAAGGGAAAGTATGTGCCTGAACAAGATATGCTATTAGATTGAGAAGCACAAATCCAGGAATTCTTTTGCTTTTGAAAGCTCAGCAGCATTCTAATGTAATTAACTGTTGCTCCTTTCTTCTTAACTTGGAGTATACTTGCTTACTATGCTTAAAGTTGTAAGATGGTAAACAATTTAATTGCAATGCCTGAATTTCCCCAACCTATGACATAAATGTAGCCATTCACATTGACATTCTAATCTCAATATCTCCAAGTTCCATTCAGGCAAGTCCCACCCCCCAATTCAGTAAGTTTCAATAACTTGCCTCAGTACTTGGGTGAGCTGTGATTGGAGTTCAGGACTATGTGGCTTTCAAATACTCCACTCAACATCATGAGAAACACAAACGCTTGTTCTCAGTGTTTTCTTAAAATGGTCCTGGCAAACCAGCCTAGAGTCTGGACTGGAATACTGAAAAGCTGACACCCCATCACATGCCCCTCCAGTAAAGCTGCCAGGACCACCACCAACACAGCCACCATCACCTGTGTACCGATTCCTGCTGAGCAGCCAATGACGCTTTTGCAAAATAAAAATCCCCCCTCCTTCCTTGCTTCTGTGTAATGGTGAGTCAGAGTGTTATCCGAGTCCCCCAGAGTGTTTCAGATCTCTATAAGACAGATTATTTCCCCTTCAGAGAAGCCTTGCCATTCCTGCCACCAGCCAAGCTACCGCTGCTGTCTTGCCACCTATCAAATGAAAATCCTGTGCTCTCTATGCCCACTGAAGGACAGAGGAGAAATAGCATGACTGTCCCTTTGGTGCTGGTGGGAAAAAAAAAAGAGAGAGAAAGAATGGAAACAGCTTCCCTATCTCTCTGCATGGATAGCTCCAGATGGGGACTAAGTGGCTTAGTCCCAAAATATTCTGGCATTTTGAGAAAAAGCTCTTTCAATGGGCACACACACCTCTTTCATCCATGAGTTACAGAAATTCCATGAGAGCAGCAACACCACTCCAGAAATATGCATTTAGCCCTGAGGTCCTGTTGCTGAGTGAGGCTTGCCTTGCTGGCTCCATATTCCATAATGGAGAGGAGCCCCTTTCTTTTCTCTCATCTTTCCCCTAAAATGACTTCCATTCAGTCCCTCTCCTCAACCCTACCTTCCACCATCAGAACATATTTCCCTTGATATATAACTACCAAATAGTCCCTTCCCCATCTCATCCCCATCCTTTATCATTCAAGTCTCCCCCAGATCCCTTCCAGGAAGCTCTGCAAGCCCACAGATAAATCACTGGCTACAAAGGGGGATAGTTTGAAAAAAAAGATGTCACTCTAGTCACATGTCCAATGAGGCTGAGAGCCAGCCTGACCACATGTCCCCTTGCTTCCATCCCTTTCCAGCTCCTGCCCAGGCACTTTGTTCTGTCTTCATCCTAGTCCTGTTTCCCAGCTCCTTCCCCTCGGCCTACAGAAGTTTATTAAGCCCTTGGTCTTTTACCTAGATTTTGTTAGTGCCTATGGCTTACTTTCCTTTCATTTTCTAACTCCGCTTTCTATTTTTTCTCTTAACCATTCATTAACTCATGCAGCTCCTGCAATCTGACTTATGAAATGGTTCTTATTCCAATCCCCATTCTTAATAGTTGGTACACCCGATGGTTCTTACTCAGTCCTTAATTTTCTTAACTTCTGAGCAACGCTGGTGACCACTCCTCTGCTTAACACTCATCCCTGCCCTTTCCCTTCTATGTCATAAACCTTTCTTTCATGGTTTTTCCTTGCTCCTTTGTGAATGCTCCCTCTCTGTTTTGTTTGCAGGCTTCTGGTACTCCGTCTTCCCTTTAAGCACCGGGACTTCACCCTCATCACTCTGCACACTTTCCTTCAAAAGATCTCATCTATTCCATAGTTTCCCTTAGCACCTATGCACCCATGTCTTTATCTCCCACTCACTTATTTCCCCTGAGCTCCAGATCCTTATTTCCAACAGTCAGTTGGACAAGTGTGCCTGGGTGTCCAATAGCCACTCAAAACAGAATTATCCTATCTATCTACTCTACAATACACATGTCTCATTTGGGAATGAATTTACCCACTCACCAAAGCCACCCAGTCACTTAAGAAAGAAACCTAGGCGTCCCCCTCCTTTATCTCTCACATCACCAGGTCCTGTCACTCTCATTTTCCAGCTCTCAAGTCTGTCCCTGCCTTTCCCACTGCCACAGTTCAGACACTCAGAGTTTCCTATCTTCCCCCGCCCCCCCACACACTCACAGCATCCAACGGCAAGTATGGTCCAATATATTAATACTGAACTAAATTTAGTTCCTCAATGCATCATTCTCTTTAATACTTCTATGATTTCACCCATACTATCTTTCTATTCAAAATTTCTTCCCTTTCCTTGTTCAACTGATAAAGACTCCAAATGTTAGATGTAAGTTCATCCATGAAGTGAATCCTGACCTCACCATAAAGAGACATCTTCCTCCTTCGTGTGGCATAGCACACTGGACACCTACCACCATTAATGGCATTGTTCTCTGTGGTTGGCAACTCTTTCCTTACATCTTTCCCCTGTAGACAGTAAGTGTTTCAAGGATAGAAAGAGACTATGTTCTAGTCACCCTCACATCCCCAAAATTTAAAACGATGGTGGGTTTTTAATGATTGCTGAATGAATCAATTTGTCTGCTGTGCGTTAAAAGAAGTAACAGAAATTGATGTTAAGAGAGAGGGGCGGCCAGGTGCGGTGGCTCACACCTATAATCTTAGAACTTTGAGAGGCCGAGGTGGGGGAATTGCTTGAGGTCAAGAGTTTGAGACCAGCCTGATCAAGAGCGAGACCCTGTCTTTACCAAAAGTAGAAAACTTAGCTAAGCATGGTGGCACGCCTGTAATCCCAGCTACTCGGGAGGCTGAGGCAGGAGAATTGTGTGAGCCTAGGAATTTGAGGTTGCAGTGAGCTATGATGATGCCACTGCACTGTAGCCTGTGCAACAGAGTGAGACCCGTATCAAAAAAAAAAAAAGAATTGAGGGCAAGCCTTTTTAGCTGGGGGAGCAGCAATGAGACACACTTACTTTTCAGGAAAAAATTCCGAACAGGAAGGTAGTCTGATGTTTGGATTCATTCACCCAAGCCCTGGATTAGCAATGTCACCTAGATGAAGTCAATTACTGTCTCAGAGCCTCAATTTACTCATCTGAAAAATTGAAAAAGAAAACACAACTCAATTACTTCCAAGATATCTCTTATCCCTATGTCTTTAAGATAAGCAAGAATCAGCCAGAAAAGAAGGGGGAACTGTGAAACAGTCTAGCAAAACATGCAGGTCTGGGTTCAAAGCCTGGCTCTGCCAATTTCCAGCTGCAAACTTAAGTAGATTATCTAACTTTTCTAAGCATCAGTTTCTTTGTCTATAAGGTATATATAATAAATGTTTTTCTATCATAAATTTATATGAGAATTAAATCAGCTGACACATATATAGCATTTAGAACACTATCCAATACATGCAAAGCACTTACCAAGTAGAAGACAGTCTAAGAATGAACCTACATTTGAGTTCCTAGCTTTATAATTCAATGTTGATCACCTGTGACCTTCAGCGTCCCTACATTTGTAAGTCAATAAACCTGTGAGTACCAAGAGCATCTGTAATTTCTGCCTCAGGTGTGCTGTTTCTGCCAGCAGAGCCAACCATTCTTCCACATGCCAATACCAAGAAATCCAGTGTGCATGGAACTGGCAGGCAGGATGTTGAGGCTTCAGACATCTACGTGAGCATGTATCTTCCACCAACCCCAGTGAGGCCATGGAACAATTCATGATCCATGCTCCCTCAATTCTGGAGAAAGGAGTGAGAGGATCAGAGGGCACTGGGAGAAAGGAGCTGATGCCTCTGACCTCTTCCAAATAGGAGCTAATTGGTCATAAGCCTGCTTTTTCATCAGGAGCTAGAAGTAAAAAGAAGAGTATAACTCCAAAAACCCATACTGACCTCATTTTGAGAGCATTATTATAACTACTGATCTCCTTTAGTGAGATTTCCAAGAAGGCCCTTCACCTCCAACTTCAACCTTTAGTCTTAACTGACCAACAGGGGAGAGAAGTGGGTGGAAAAGCAGCTTTGATTTCCCCCTGCTGGATCAACACCCAGGTTGAGAAGCTTAGTAATAGGAAGCCCTGACCTCCATCAAAGGGCTAAGTTATCCTTCAGTGAGGCTATTAAAGTATCCACCGTCTCTCATGCATTAGACAGATATTATATTTAATCCCTTCATTTGATGAGTAGCACAATAGGTAAAGGAAAAGCCCAGCACTGTGTTCAGGATGTCTTGAGATCAAATGGTACAGGCTGGTAGTGATCTCCCACAACCATTGCTAGGAAAACGCACCATCTTGATACGTGGTGAGCCCTGGCTACATCGTGACAGCTGCCAGGAAGAAAAGGCAGGATGGGAGATATGGGTTACAGGTTGCCACGTCTCTGAATTAGTAATGAGGAACTCTGAAAACATTGGAGCAATGCCATTAGTCTCAGCTGCCCTCATAATGTTTAATATGCCTTTGTTCACCTTCATTTCCCCTTAAGAATGGGGAAAGTCCATGTAAGAATTTATGATTTTCTGTCCCACTCTGCCTGTCTATCAAGTGGTGTGCCTGAACTGGCACAGTTGTGCAAGCGTGCTAGCAGACCCTTGCCAGGTGAGCTGCTCCTCCTTAGAGTCCGACAGGAACAGCGTGAGTGGGCTAAGAGATGAATGGCAGCCCTTACCTGGCCACAATGGGGAAACCTTTAAAAGGAGAAGCAAGCAGCCTAATTTCCTTTATTCTGCAAGGCAATCCTGAGGGGTTTTGATCTTTCCTGGGTTTGTTTCTCAGCCAGCTCTCGTCCTTTGTCTTGCCCCTTTCAATGAGGTTCTGCAGTTTTATTTTTTCTAAACCAGAAAATGTAGCGTGATTCTGTAAATGTTTTCTTGCTGTTGTACTTTTCAGACTATTTTCTTCCTTGTTTTTTGGGGGCCTGAATCTGCCTTTGGTCACACTATTTGCTCCTCTATGGTCACCTCGGAGAAGATTAACCCTTTCATTAGAAAAGCCTGGCCAGGGTCAAACTACCGCCTGGCTAGGGACTCTTACAGCCCTTTGATCTCCCAGCTATGGAGAAATTATTAGCAAATTCTAAGCCTTCCCATGTGATTTGTTTTTGTAAATTTGTAGAAATTATTCCTAATCCTATTACGTGGCCTAGGGCAAACCTGCATTAAATATAGGAGACTTTTTGTTATGTGGCAGATGGATAATAAAGGAATGCTGAATGCAGCTCCATTCCAAGTTATGGGAATCTGGACACTTCATCAGCATTCACTTAATCCTCTGCCATGGCTCCGCCTTTGATGAATGCTCTCATTTATGACCACTGATGCCGCTCACTTAATTTCAGAGAAGAAAAATAATACCTAGCTGTTAATGTGAATATTTGAGTTTATGGCTGTACAATGAATAATTGTGACATTATCAAAGGAACATCTCCTTATACATTATTCAGTTGTATAGACCACATTAACCAGAGATTGGAAACTTGCAATTTTGCATCTTCCATCTTCTTTGGAACGGAGACACCACGCAGACAAAAGTCAGTGTCTCAAACCAAATTCTACCTGACAATGCGTATCAGCCCGCACTATATTTTGCTCATTGTGGTGCCAATCTCCTATCTTACCAATGACATTTTTTCAAAGAAAGAGGGGATTTCCTAGAGACTCGACCCCATGCAACTTCCATAGCTTATTATTGAATAGGAAAATGTAGTTTGGGTTTCTGCTTTAATACTGATGCCATGGAGGATGTCTCGAGGGCTAGACTGAAAATTAAGACAGCACACCTTTGCTGCTTATACTTTATATATAAACTGAGGGTCTGTTTCAATGTATGCTTTCACTTTAGAAAGCAGGAGAGAATGTTTGGAAGTCATCCATGAATCACTGAGTCTTTGCTGGGTTCAGCCAGGCAGAGATCCATGCTGGTACCATTAAGGACAGTCGTGCAAAATCACTCACTTCTCTGTTACAGAGATAGATGTGCCTCAGCTGCTTCAGCATTTACGCCTTTGTTTCTAGGGAGGCAGGGGGTGAGGTGCCAGCAAAAAGAGATAGAGAATAGGATGAAACATATTCATTGTAAAAACTCATTGAATGGTGTTTTTAACTAAGATATATGTATAGGTTATGCACAGGCATGTTGTTTAAAAATACCAGGAATATTTTATAAAATAGCAAATTTTATTTTATAAGACAGCAAATACCTGTATCAGACTATGAATGGCACCACATAGCTATTGATGTCTTAAAAATCCTTCCATTTTAATTTAATTTCAATATTGCTTGGTAAATAGACTTTGAGGTTAAGATCAGATTTCTCTAAAGATGCTTTTCTGAGTTGCTGTCTGGGTAATCCTCGTGAGATCAGTTATATTCATTGATGGCAAAACGCCCGCAAATAGATCTTTGAGACTTGGGAGGTGCACTAAGGTAAATGAAATCAGCGATATGTGTCATTTTTCCAGTTTTAGTAAGCTATAAGCCAAACATTTTCATATTCTGCTAGTTTCTACACTATAGTCAATTTATGGGCACAAACCATTAACTGGAAGATTGTAGAAAAAAAGTATTTTAGCCCATATTCAGAAAATTCATTATAGAAGTACATTTATGATTGTTCAATGCCCAGAAGCAGGTATAAACAGGGTATAAAGAGGGCTATTCAAACTGCATATGGTTTAGTAATTTATACTTGAAGCAATACACAAGACTTCATGACAGTTAAAAGGGGTTCTAGTTGCTCTTCATTTTCATATTATATGAAATTAATAAACTGAATAGCAAATTTGGTGTTAGTAGGCACATAAGGCTTTCTTGCCAATTCCTCCGGAGACTGATAGTGATGCCATTGAGAACCAGGTGTGGACTCTCAGAACTACTAAGAATAATGCCCAAACAAATACCCTTAGCCGAGAACACTGCAAAGTTACTTCTGTAACAGGTGATGTGCTGTATGCCCTTAACCAACGGGCGTCATTTTGCTTGTGGTGGTTGTTCTCTTCAACAGATAAAGTGCCTCTACAAACAATTCCAACAACATTTATCATTGGCCATTCTGGATTATTTATACCAGAAAAATAGACGTAAGAAAGAATTACAAATGGAAGTTTAGATGGAACAGCATATCAACTATGTTAAAGACCAAAAAGTACTATACTGGTGCCTGCTTAACACAGTGCCTTCTAGCTTCATAAATGGCTCATTACTCAGCTAGGGGAGCGGGGGACACCCTATGCTTGTGGCTCTTAATCCTGGGCAATGGATCACCTGTGATGTTGTAAAAACTACTGATGCCAGTTTCCCACCCTAAATCTACTAAATTACATTCTCAGGGGTAGAAATCAAGCATTCGAATTTTTCTTAAAGTTCCACAGGGCGTGATTCTGATTTGCTGCCATAGTTGATAATTGCTCCTCTGTAACTTACCTTTACTTTAAAGGCATTGTGGAAGAGGGAACAGGACCTCGGCTTTAAAGCCAGACAACCCTGCACTGAAATCCTGGCATGGCTCTCACTGGTTGTGTGCCCTCAGACACGCTGTATTGGCTCTGCAAGCCTCTGTCTTCCCCTCTGTAAAATGGGGATAATCCCACTTACTTCACAGAGCTACTGTGAAGTTACTGCTACAGTGTCTCCAAAACAGTGGGCACTCAATCATTGTGGTTTTCACGTGAAGGTGACCTAACCCCTCACCGCACAGGGAGGAGACTCGAGCAAAGGAAGAGGAGGAGGAGAAGGAGAAAAGGAGGGGAGGGAGATCGAGTTTGCCAAGCCTTCCTTATGGAAAACAAACAGGCTTTACCGTCCAAATAATTCGCTGTTAACTCGTATTCTGAAAACAAAACACCTTTTCAAAAATAGTTCCAACTCTTTTTTCTTCCAAAATGACAGCCTAAGAAAACCACCTACCTAAAGTAAAATTTGTTTTCATTGTCACTTAAAGCAGGCAGGGAAGAGAGGGGAAAAGAAACTACCTTAACACTTTCTCTAAGACCCTTTGAGGAAAGTTTAAAAGAATAAGACAAAGCCAAACAAGCCATCAGATGTGAAGGCCGTAATTATTTTTTATCATGTAGGAAAAGAAAATACCATGCAAAGTGGAATTGGGATTGCATGCCACAAGCAAAGGAACCTGCCTGGGCAAAAATACATAAATACATACATATACATGTAAATACATAATGCATACATACATGGCACAATTATAGAGAAAACATTATACTCTTCCCCCTAACCATGTTAGCACTTACATTATTTGGGACCCTGACATCAAGTAAAGCCAGTCTCTTGGCCTCACTGCTGGTTGAATAAAGGCAGAGAGCAACCACCACAGGGCTCCAGGCCCATAGACTGAAATTTTCTACTTTGATCTAATACATCTAGTGTCAGTTTTCTTTTGTGCAAACACCTCTTCAGCAAATGGGTTGGGAAGCTCACCATCTATATCATGTGCAATAAATTATACTTTGCTGAAATGTTGCCTCGCTAAAATATGCTAAGAAAGCTGTGAACAATATTTACAAATAGTTCAGATGTCACAACAAAACACCCACCACTCATGCATTCTTACATTTCGCTATAATGAATGTGGTAATAGAGGATACCGCTCTTAAACATTAGAAAAGTATTTTTACGGAGACATAATTGGGAGAAATTCTTGAAATTTACAGAAAAATTCTCTTTTTTTTCCCCCCTCCTGAGGAGTCTGCTCTCAACTGTCAAGGCGGCAGCCTCGATTTCACTCGCTCTCAGTCTCATCACACAGCAGACTGTTAGTACTTATTTTTATTTTGGTACATTGTTAATTTCTTGACAAAGCAGAAAACTTTGTTTACCACGATTATATACTACTGACATTTTTAAAACTTGATGCAAACCAACGGATGCTATGTCATTTCAGGGAAGAAGAAAAGAGTTGCCTTGCATGTAAGCCAAACGACCTGGTTGTGTTTCCTGGGAGGCAAGTGGCAAGGTAGGACAGGTGTGGTTATTTCCACCAGTCACTGGGAAAAGGCTGGGTACAGAGCAGTCAAGCGTGCCTAAAGGCCTGTAAAGAGGAAGGGGAAGGACCTATTTTCTAACTCAATTTGCTTCCACCAAAAGCTTATGTTATTTCAAAATGAGACAAGCATGAGAAGGAGCTTTCAAGGTAAAATGCAGCATTCTACTGTGAGATGATATTTGGGTCGCGGGGGGGGAGTAGAAACAGTTTACAATGGGAGAGATGTCAAAAGTAAGATATTTAAATATCAGGCATTTTTACAGTGAAAGAGCTCTTTCTATGATATGTGAGAGCGATCAGGAAAAAGTGCTGCACTAAAGGAGTACAAAAAGTTTTCCAATTTAACTATTCTTGATTTTGTTCATAAATCAACATTGAATTTCAATATTATGGTGCCCACAAAATTTTGTAGTTCAGCTACTTATACTATTTTTCTATACATTGAGAATCAGCCACGTGTTATGTTAGTTTTATATATATATATATATATATAAAGAGTGATATGGTTTTTGTAAACATATAAAGAGAACCACTTTTTTTCATCAAGGAAATTGAATATTTTTAAAATAAAGCATTTGGTTCTTTCGTTTACTTGCAGCTGCTTTGGTTTTTAAGTACAAAAATCTCTCTTCTTTGCTCTTGGGTCTGTTTTCTAAACTCCACCACTGAGCGTTTTATCATTTAATTCAATTAACCCTGTATTCTCATTCTATAGGTGGCGCAGTGAAAGAAACCCTCAGTTTTTAATTCCCCCATAGAAGCACCACCCTCTCAGCTGCTTTTTTGGCAGAGAGAGTACAGAAAACAGAATCAGGTGAAAAATAAATGTGTTTACCTACCATCAAAACACCTTTCAAGTCCAATACACATTTTTGTTCTATTAATGCCAATGTGAGTATGCAGGCATGGTGGCCAGGGGTGCTTTAAAATATTGCTAGACAGACCGATTAAAACGCACTGCATTCTCTCTGCCAAATTCCTGCCTATGGGGAGCAATTAAATTTGCCTTCCGCACATTCAAATACTGAATAAGAAGTGAATCTTGTATCTCTGCCACTTAGACAAGTATAATTCCAATGGCAAGATTTATCAACAACTCACAGGCAGTTTGGGGTTTGGTTTTGTTTGTCAAACAGCGCAAGCCCTCACACTGCATCTGGACTCTGTTACAAAGTCACACGGGGGACGGGAACCCCAGGAGAAGGGCGCTCATTTTGGCCGATGAACAAGCAAATAAACCCAAACATCAAGGAGGCAGCTCTGAACAAATAAACCGTTCTGTGCTAGACTGAACACACATAACATTATCCAGGAATATAACCAAACAGCAGAAGGACTACTTTACTGTGGCTTCTTTACAGTTAGAGAAGTCAATGTCAAATGTAATTGCAGAAGCCCATAATTGAAATTTTTTTAATGTGAATTTATTCTACCCATACCATGTGAAGCTACCAAAGGTTTCCTGACTGATGGAAAAACCCCAGCATTTAAGGATCTTTGAAAATAATAATAAAATTACAAATTAGTCCAGGAGAAAAAAAATGATTCAAGAAGATTTGGTGCTGACATTTTTATTTTTAGGTTTTAAATTTTTTCTGCTCCATCGATTATTTCATGTGTGTAGGTTTGTGATTGCCAGAGAGATAAATGGTTGACGGCTGTTATTACACTGCTCCAGTTACGACACTTCCACCCCGACTGCCTGGCTTCAGTGATCTTTTGGGTATGACATTTCAGCTTTGGCCGTGGTCCCCATCAGCCTCTGAGGCAGAGTCCAGGCAGTGATCTTTCTGGGACCTGACTAAATGCCTAGTTAACTACAAGGTTACTCACACTGGAGCAGGTCACAAGGAAACATTCAGGCCCCCAGATGTCTTTCTTCTTGCCTCAAACAAAGCAGATGTCTTAGATTTTGCAAGGCTGTGTGTAATCTATTTTGGCTTTGCAATTAGGAAACTATATATTTACCATGTCTTCGGACATTCTGTCCTTGTTGTTTCAAGGGGAATATGTCTTTCAAGTGCATATAAATCAAACAACCTTTGAAATTTTGCAAGTAATAAGGCTCCTTCATACAGATTTAGGATAAAATGTGGGAGAGAAAACCATTTTTCTAATTTACTGATCAGTTTATTCAGATCGCAAATATCTCAAGATTATCACGCATTGCATTTTCAATAAAAGGTGAATCTTTTAAAGCTACTGAAATCATTACTGAATATTTCTATTTTGATATCTACTTTCAAGACTTACAAGCAGATGAATTCACACTAGGCTGAGAACTGGCAGACAGATTAATATGCCGGAGCTTTGTTCTTAATGAATTTTGATGTTTCTCTTTCAATACATAAAAAACAGTTTTACATGATCTTAAAGGAAATATCTTAGATTTTCCTGGAAATGAAAAAATGAACAATAAATACCTTAATTGACATTAAGAATATTTGAATAAGACTCAATAGTATTATAGGTTTTATATATGTGCATATATACATATATGACAAATATAAATATGGGTATCACATTTTAAAAGGAGTTATATCAATTCAAGTAATTTGGTACAGTCTTCACAGAATCTATCCAAAACCCACTTAGAAGTTTTTCTAAATATGTTTTTTCATTTCATTCTTTATTGGTCCCCAACATCACTGCCTAGCCGGTAAGTAACCACTATCTCTAAAGCATTATAAATATTCATTTTTAGACAATAAAGTCTTTAAAAATCCTCTCAAAGAATTTCAAGCCATAGCAAATGGATAAATCACTGCACACCTAAGTCCGTATTTGCATAGCTAAATTATGTATTGTAACTGTGGAGTCTTTTACTTCTATTATATCAAGGCACACACTGGTGTGTTTCCATGAATCTTTCCTTTAGGGGCTGCAGCATTATCATAATAAAGTCAAATATCCCATATTCCACAATAGGTGCTCCATTTTTACCTGGAAGGGACTCAGATAAAAAAGCAAAAGGTACCAGCCCTGGAGTCTGAATTCCTTTCACTTTGGCAGATTATGTCATCTTTTTGTAGTAATTGAATTGCCCTTTTTCTGTGGATTAGTTTTAGCAGACTTTCTCTGATTTGTGTAAAGGCAAAATTAAAAGCACTTTTGAAATAAATGTAATGTATATTATGTTACCATCTTTTTTTCAGTTTTGTTCCCCTTTTGTCTCTAAAAGTGCTCTAACGTTCTATAAAGCTTTTTCTAGACTATAAATTCTAGGATAAAGTTTTAATAAAGAGAAGTTTGTCAACTACAATGGCTACAGTCATTCTTCCTTTAACTTAAAACACTGCCTAAAATGCAAGCTTATTAGAAGTTAAGAATTTAGCCAGTTTTTGTGAATTCATGTTTATTTATGAGATTTGCTTTTTGGGGTGGAGTTATGTTTAATTTGATGCAATCACTAAAAGCATCAACTGAAGTCTCTGGTTGTCTTTATAAATGTCTAATATCACAATAGGCTGCTGAGAGAAACAAAATTTCCACTAAAGAAAATTCCATTTGTATAAAATATCAAATTTCTAAAATATAAAATAATCCACAGAATATAGTTGTTCTTCAACATAATGTATTAGAAATTTTGTTAAATTATTACTGGGGAAGTATTTTTTCTTTTGTTTTTGCATTTATTACTTTTTTGGTTTTGTTTGTTTTTGCTTTTACAAAAAGTAAATGTATGAAGTGGAATTTTGTGTTTTACATGACTGCAAACCTGATTTTTATTTCTGGCATTCTAAGAAATCAAAGGCGATTTAGAATACAATAGAGAATAAAATGTGTGATCAATTGAATAAAGTATTTCTGTAAAGTCTGAACAAAGTAGAAACCTGAATTGCAGCCCCAACTATTTAAATAAGCTATTACAAAAGGAGTGCTAGGAACCATTATATTTTGTGATTTCTTGTGAATAATGGAAATGCTCTCTATTAGGTATTTTTGTTTAAATGGAATAAATGTTTGAGAGGGATGGTGTTCAGCCTTTGTAACCTTCCATGCCACCAGTATTAGTACTGTTATAACTTCATCTTTTGAGAAGGAGACATACACTAAAAAGAAATTCACAAAGTTGTGGAAAGAAGTGCAGTTTAAACCTACCCTCCATCTCCATCATTTGCAACTGGATCATTTCTCCTATAAGGACGCTGATGAAGACTTTCAAGCATCCTTTCCCTGAGCATTCTCCTGTCAAAGCTAAACAACATTACAGCACTCTTTTAGGATAATATGTCTCCTCCAATTCTGAATGCCTTGCATGGACAGTGCTCTCTGAAGTTCTTAAAGAAATTAAAGATAGATTTACTATAAATAGACTGCCAACGCCTTTATATTAATTGAATTTGCCATCTCCCAAAGATCTTTTGGTATGGTTAGCTAAAGGGTAATACAATTTGACCATTATCCACTTAAAGTAATTTAAATAAAATCTGTGTTGCATAGAATTAAAATCATATTTGGTGGCATAAGGATCATACTTAATCATCCTGGAATGCTCCCAATTTCCCATTTGTAAATAACATTTCCAACCCGAGGCTGGAGGCTGGAAGAGGCATTTCGGGTATTGCTCTGCCGTAGTCTGTATTGCCACGAGGTAGGAGGAGCACTGGATGGGGAGTAGGGGGCTGGGCAGAAGTCCTGACACCACCACCACGTGTGTCCAGACAAATCCCTTCATGTCTGTGGACCTCAGTCACTTTTTATATAAAAATGGCTAGCTGATCTAGAATCCTCCCTCCTCTCCTCCAATGGTGGGTCTCATCTGAGTACACACGCATAGGAGGACAACGTGGGACGTAACTGAATGTTATTACACAGTGGTTCTTCCCAAAGTGCCTCCACCAGAACCCAGCAGCAATTTTCTATCACGTAAAAGACTATGCATATGGCAAATTTTTCACTGTTTGAGTGAGTAGGAAAATTAAAAAAATATTTAAAGTTATTTAGATATTTAACCCAAGCACTAACATTTCTAATTTCTTAAATAACTTTTACAAAGAAATTCTGCACTGTTGCTCAGATTGCTTGCACAGAGAGAAGTTCCCTCCACCCCTGAAAAAAAAGCACAACAAAAAAAGAGTCTTTTTTTCATGTTATTGTTGTTGTTCTAATATTTTTGGTCTGAAACATAAAGTCGCCTCCAACCAAGTATTGACAAGCCTCTCTTTTGAAGACCATAGTTCTGATACAAAGAACTTTTCCATGAGTGCTTTTTATTTGGCTCTGTGGTGGTAAAATGCTAGCTACTATTTACAGAGAGTTTATGCGAACATTCCAGGGATATGAATTATAAGAGAGAAGCAGTAAATGCATTGTATGAGAGAAATATTAAATTCTTCTTTTCACTTGCTAAAGAAATACCTGATTTCTGGTAACTCCCTCCTCTAATCACTATACCTGAGAAATTAGAGTGTGGGAATCTAAACAGCCTCACCCCATGCAAGAAAGAATCACTGTGGCCACAATGTAGAAGTGCCCAGGCTTGACTTCACCCCCATCCCTCGGTCTCCTGTTCTGCTTTTCCTTTTTCATTCTCCAGTTGTTGCCGTGAACCGTAAAACTTCCTGCAGCATCTCGCTGTGTTTTCTTGAAAATAACGATGCTATGAGAACACAATAAATACATAAACAAATCAACAAAAGCATAATGACAGAGAGTTTTGAATCATCATAGCTAGGTGGCAGAAAAAAAATGATTCCTCGTCTTCAAAATATATAAAACCATTTGAAGTTTGCAAGAAATGTTTTTATTATATTATTTGAACCTCTTTTTATATAAGATTCTATCTCTTCATAATAAAATGTATCAAAGATCAACACATATTTAGACAGAGTGGACAAATGTGAAACTGGTAAATCCTCAACGTGGTTAGTCTACGTCTGTGCATGTTTACATCTTGTAGCTAAATACTGGTTTAAATGTGTCCAACAAACATCATGCTTAAATTATTCCATTTATTATCATTTTGTGGAAATCGGAATATATAAACTAACTACAAGATGAGCCTAGTTTATTTCCCATTTCTCTAATTACATATGCAATGGTGCCTGTTTAACATGCAGTGCCTGCTTGATCCCAACTTTCCAGTGGATTTTAGATGACTCTGTCAGTTACACAACTAGGCTAGTTCAAAGAGAGCAAGAAGCACTTGCATCCAAATGAAATCTATATTTGGTAATTCTTAAAATATCATTTTTCCATGGCTTTGTAGGGCATATTGCTTACTCAGATAATGCACATGCCTTTCCAGTGAGGCACTTTTTTGTAATGTGATCTTGGGTCACTTTATGTTAAACTTACTTACTCCGCACATAGGATGAGTAATGCCAGATAAAGTACTGTCATTAAAAGCATTTTTATTAAGGGGGTTGGGAGAGAAACCCTTTCAGCAGGGTTATCGAGCTCTTTGTTGAACCAGGTGGGACATCTATATGAATAGAATCTCTTCAGACCTAGACCTCGGCCACAGCACACCTGGCCTATGTTTGGAAAAGAAAGTCTCTCTTGTTTGGCTACACAGTCAGCTACAAAGAGCCAAGACAACCTTAATTTATCCATTAAGAGTGGAGGCCCATATTTAAGAGTCATCAGCAATAAAGGAAAATACACTGGATCATTTCAAGTGCATGCTAATCATTTAATGTAATAAATGGAGCAACTCTAATTATCTCCCGAGGAAATGATTTCACACTAAAACAATGGGAATGAAGAGGTTACTTCAGGAGCATAATACACAGCTGAAAATTACTCATGTGAATCTGGAGGTTCCTCTTACATTTCAGACGGGGGAGGTTTCCCCCACATACCCCTAATTCAGTTGCCTCCTTAATTCTATGGGATATAGTAAATGGGGTTTAAGATATTTAGTACCAACCCTGCCGTGCTCTTGTTTTATAACCCCAAGCAAAGCTCCCACCAGGCTCGAGATCAGTGTCCATCACGACTGCTTTGAAAGCTGCTCCCTAATAAGAGAGTATCTGACTTTAATGCAGCAAAACAAATAAATTCGTCTCCAGACCACTGTAGCAGCCCCACTTCCCATTCCTTGCCTCCCCCAAAATGATCAATTTGCCACCTACACTAGCCATTACAAAAGAATTTCCAGTAAGATGCTTTGAAACTGTTTTTTAAATGTTTCAATCTTTGTGACAAGTATTTTTTTCAGTATAGGTTTTTTTTTTCTTTGAAGTTATTTCTGTTTAAGTGTGTGTTTTACTTTTTTTGCATCACAAAATTATGGTTTAAAAAGGTAATGGAGGATTTATGGAAGAATAAAATGTTTAATTATTTGGTCAGATCTCTTGCAAAAGACGAGTTTCACCATAAGATTAAAATGGTTTGCTAAAGTCCATATTTCTGTTGCCTCATTGTTCCGTTTCTTTTGACGAAGCACATAAAATGAATACTACCTATTTAGAAATTTTTAAAATATATTCACATTAAACAGAATAACTTCAGTGGCTAGGCATACAATCTTGTCAACACTAGGTAAAAGAATAATTTGACTTCTTTCAAATCTTTCCTTTAAGTAAATTCAAATCTAAACAAACAAACAGAAAACCAGATAATATGGACTTGATTTTTGAATAGTCCTTTCTCCAATTTCACATTGCTTTGCTTTTGGGAATAAAGAACACATTAGAAGACTCTTCCTCTTCAGAAATAATAAAGAATTAGGAAATTGTATCTGCTTAGGTTCTACAGATAACCTAAGATATTCTAAATACATATTTATCATTGTGAATATAGTAAATGTAAATAAATTCATAACTCTGTTTCTGTTTTGGTAATATTCAAAGGTATGTTGAATAAAGAATCACATCATCCTCAGATTAGAATTGATAAACAAATCAGAGAACATAAAACAACTACATAAAATAGAAAACAACTCAATGCAAGACTGATTAATTCTCCAATTAGTGTAAAAAGCATAAGTGGAAATCGTAATTTTGAGGGAGCAGATTTGCATTCATTTAAAACCGACATCCATATTTCATAAAAGGGAATGCTTTAACTTTTTACCTTAGTGTCACTGTTCTCTATGTACATGAAAACAACCGATATCAGATATGAAGTTAATTGGAATCAACTGCGCCCATCTTTACAGGAACACACCGGAATGTGTACTATTCAGGCTCGGCTTACCATAATATTCTCTACGGAATAGTTGACCACAGGATTCTCATTCACAAACAGCCAGGTTAAACAGTTAAATGCTAGCAAATCCTGCATAGCCCTGTGGGAAATTTCACTTTAATCCTGAACTTATAAGAGGACAATCAAAGCCCAAAGCCTGGGTAACAAATCTGATCCTCTGTTGCAATCTGCGCCCTCATGGGAAGGAGAGAGGTGCTCTCGGTACAAGCCCGAGATGGATAAATACCTAAATGATGAGATAGATGGGGAATGCAGAAGAGGCGTCTGGCCTCAGTCATTCGCTTCCAATTCCATATTACACTGCGAGAGGCAATTCTCGTGCAGCTCAGGAGCAGCCAGTCCTGATTACTAGAAGTTGAAGTGTGGCTTAAGGAATGATTAATGACAGTGTCGGGAGAAAAACAAAGCACAATGAGAGTTATCTCTAATCCACCTGCTTGCAGATGCTATAGTAAGGGAATGAAAATGGCCCCGGTGAGCCCTGATGATAAAAAAATCAAACTAGAAAGGTGCAAAGCTGTAGATATGTATTAATCTGATATATAAAAACTAGGTCTGAGCCTGAATAAAGCATTAGGCATGAATGGAGCCCCATAGGTGATAGATACTAGGCCATAGTGGACTTCACATTGTCTGTATTTTTTAAATCAAACAGAACTGTTCCCTTCAGTATTGCCTTTGACATTAATAGGTTGGTATTTGAAAAGTCACAGTTCACTAGATGAGCAGGCTTGTGAGTGCAAGCTCATTAAACAAACCCCCTTTTCTTGTTGTTCTTAAAAGAAATATGGTGACACCATACCACCACCTTGTGGTCTTGCAGTGCATGTACACACCACCCCAGGAAAGAGGTCTAAAATTCAATCACATTTTCCAAACATATAAATCCAGGTGGAATGTAATTATAAGATCGATGGTGTACTTTATAAGCAAGTGCATTTACGAGTAGCTTTCACCTAAGACAACACATTGCCAATAAGCTCATTGGAGTTTCATAATGTATTTTTGGATGCAATATGAGGTCTCAGCCTGGTCATTTCAATTATACCTGTTCTAATTTCAGGCCACCAGTGCAACGAGATCAGAAGACATCAAATATCCATCTGTCTGAAGAGAATGAACAAAAGCATTTTATCCACTGGTCCCCCTGAAAGTAGTCACTGACTTCCAAAAATTTAACAAAGCTAAGTAACAAGAACACTGAGTTTTCATAATTTTTCCATGTATGGAAAAGACTGTGGAACAGTGAAATGTGTATGGGCTTTCTTCTAAAACAAAGAATGTTTTGTTCTTATCCCAAAATATATATTGACAGAAAGCTTTAAAGACCTTTGTAAGCTAAATTTTCATGTTCGGGCATTTTGTTGATTTGCTTATTCACCATGCATTCGCTTTTTGATATGAACTTGATTCCATGGATGCTATAACATTCCATAATTCCACATGGGATGCAGTCACCCCTGTTAGAAGGTAATGATGGTGACTCCCTGATCCAGGCGGTCTCTGGACACCAACATATTCCCAGGCTTGGGAAAGCTGCTTCTGCTTTTGTCCACGGTGCTAAACGCCTACTGCATTCTCTCCCCTTTAATCTAACTAGCAACAAGTTAAATGTTAATTCATATTTCATGCAAGATTTTTAATATTGAAAGTCTAATGAAGATTTAGCGTTCCGTTTTTTAACAAGGCTGACATTACTGTTGAAAGAAAGCAAATACATTATTTTAATTAATATCAATTCATAAGTGCTCCTGATTTATATATTAAACAAAGAGAGAAAGTGTCTTGTCATACACGACAATTGATTCTGTATTCACCCATCATTTACTCAGAGCCCATTTCCCCCCTTCTTCCATGGGAAATGCATGATGGAAGCCGCCATGTAGAATCCTGTGTCTCTCACGCGCCGTTAATGCTGTGTTGTGATCACCTCACCCCTTATTTCCTTGTGACGAGCTTCAAGTCAGTTCTAGCCAAGTGTGCTTGTCTCCACCTGACATCCCCTACTATCAAATAAGCAGCCCCTATTGTTTTAAGCTTAATACCTTTGTGTATGGCACAGCCTTCCAAAAATCGCAGAAAACCTGACAATTCGTGTGTTATAAAGGCATAATGTTAGGCAAAAGGAGGGGTAATTAATAATAGCAGCTTATTGCAGCTGGGAACAAGAATTGCCTTGCAAACCAAAATATCTTCAGCCATTTAACTAAGCACAGAATGAGCAAGAGGGCAAGGACCTGAATGGAGAAACAAATTCTCTGCCTTACGTGTTATGACACAGCAGGCAATAAGGAAAATTCCAGAATTTTATAAGATGCTGTTATCCCACCAGCCCATGACTAAACTGAATAGTATCTGCTAACTGAGTTCTGCGGGATTTTCTTCTTCCTCCCTTCAGTCCTCTCAAGGGCAGCAAATTGTCCTCTTCTGAACCCAACACGGTGATTTCCTCGCGTGAAGTCTTACGCCACAGTAGGCGGTGTTCTCATCCTGCTTCCTCACCTCTCCCCACGCGCACATTCTGTCAAGTTACATATGTCAGTTTCCAAAGGAACAACAACAACAAAAGTAGACACTAGGCCACTTCACATTCTGTGCTTTGGATAAAAAATACTTTTCTCTGAGATCTGCTGCTGTATCCCTGCCCCAGAAAGACCCCAGAGATAAGGGCAGAGCCGGGAAAGATCTGTGGGTGGGGCAGCGGAAGGGGCAGGAGCCACAGTGCTTATGTAGAAATGTTTTTAAGCCAAAGAAAGGATTTCATTTCTTCTTAATTGTTAGGCTGTGGTACAAGTCAGTAATTATTTTGTCCCCCAGTAGCGAGACAAAAAAAAGAAAGAGAGAGAAAGAAAGAAACACCCTAATGCTTCATGCCTGAATCATTCCAACCAATAATGCTGGCTGCTGTTTCTGGGGAGAAAACATTCCAAAGCCCCAAGTCAGGATATTAATCCCACACCATTTTTAAGAGAAAAATAAATCATTTGCCAAGAGCAAGACAATTGGGACCGTGAGAGAGGACCTGACCTGGAATACCAGCCAAATTCCTCTCCAGTCTAACCCAGTCTCTTCGTTCAATTAGTTTAAATCTAAAGGTACGTTTGTCTTTCTTGACTGTAAGGAGGCTCCATCCCTGGCAGTGGACGTGGCTTCCTCCCCCAACTCCCTGAGAGGTAGAAATGGTGTTAAGTGTTCTATGCACACTTTATAGCTCTGCAGGGTCAGCTAGGACTTGGAAAGATGCTTAAGAAATCAACATGCGAAGGAAAGCTCCACCCCAACAGCAATGTGAGTTACATTTATGCTCTATAAAATAAGGCATCTCCCAATTTATTTACCCTGGCGTGATTATTTATCTGGCATTATATTGCAGCAGTAATCCAGGGAGTTGCTTTGTAGTTACTCTGTTACTGCTCTTGTTTTGCAGTAACTCTGTAAATAACTTGTGTCACCATTCTATGTCCCATTTCCAGATGGAAGATAAGACGTTATTTCTGCTTCAGTGCAAAATCTTAACAGCTGATGTAAGGAGGTGTTCAGATTCCTATCTAAATTACATGCCAGACATTCTGCATTAGCATTGTTAGGCGGGTTATTTATCTACAACCTGAATATATTTCCAGGATATCAAATGATGACTTATAAGCTATCTCCTATGATGTGATGTGCAAGCCTAGAGCAATATAAGAAAGATTTTAAAACCACCTCCACGGAAGATCTTAGCTTAGAAAAACTGATTCAACATTATTCTACTTACCTTAATTAGCACAAATCTTAGCCATATTTGTTTATAACACTGTGATAGTGACTAAATAAAACCATTATGAAGCTGCCTACAAGGCCACTGGGTATGCAAGGAAAACTACAGTCATTACTACCCAGTAGAGGGCAAACACATTGTATTTTATTGCTAATTTGGACCAAATCCCTGTAATTTGGTATTTAAAGATTGTGCATGGGTTATGAGCATACAGTTGTTGAATAAATGTACCATGGTATGTTTTTAGCATCTGTGGATGTTTTAATTGAATAATAGTCTCCTTTCTGTATAGCTTAATGAAATGCACTGTGTATTTGGGAATTCAAGCAAGGTATACTATTTAGAAAAGAAATCACAAAAGAATTTGCTTGTACTGTCTAGAACTCCTTTACCCTACTAGAATCTGGAAGAAAAGATAGGAATTAAAACCAAAAAACTACATTTAGGTGGGTAAATGTGATTTTTTTTCCATGCCATCTTCAGTTTCCCTTTGTTAAGAATGAAGCTATACACTTTCCCACCCCGAGGCTTTCTTCCTCCCCAAGTAGAAGGTATTATAGTTTGGGCCAATATGTTGTGTTATTCCATTAGTTTATGTTTTAAGACTAAGAAGAGATATTTCTGTGTTATAAATTATTTATAAACACAAGAACAAAGGGAGGCTGTCAGGGCTGCTGCTACTTTGAGAAAATAAAAAAGAAATGATGAATTTATGGAGAATCCAATTTGATAAAGAGGGAGGAGATGCAACTGCTAATTATTAACATCCATCTGCAGACAGAGACCTGAGAGGAGAGAATTAGATGGATACATTTACATCTGTCTGTCACCAAAAGAAATCTCACTAATGGTGTTCCACACTGTCACCAAACTCTCCCCATCCAGCTTAGAGAGCCTTGGAGACATGTAAAGATATTTTAATCAACAGCAGGGCATGGAAGAGATGCAAGGAACTTTAGAAATGGACATTGACAAACAACAGCACTTCCTCCTGCAGTGCACTCTTTCTTCCCTTCTCAAAACATAAAATAATAAAAAGTGGTGTAGACTTTATCTTTGTACCTAGTTGATATGGGGAACAGCAAGTTTTGAAAACTTTTCTATTTAAGCAGCTGCAAGCCACATCTCCACTGGTCTCAGGCACAGTGTGGAGGCAGAGACACAGTGAAGAATACCCAGCAAAAAAGAAATGGTTTATGATGTAAGCAATTTTTCATTATATTATTCTAACACTGAACCTACTTCTTGTCTTCTAGACATTGCTTTCATCAACAGGAGGGAACCTAAAATGGGATGCTTTGAAAACTCGGGATCCTGAGCTGCTGCCTTTCTTTTTTGAAAGGAGCAAAGGAGAAGGATAAATATATTAAGAATTTGTCAAAGAAAAAGAAATGCTCTGTGCCTGTGTGCAGCTTGCTGATGGGGGGGGGGAAGCAGCCCTTCTTTCTTGAATATTAGTTCAAGTCTACAGACCCCTGAAAGGGGTCACCATTTCAACTTTGCCCTTGTCATCTTATTTTCAGTAGCAAGGGCATCTATACTTGGGAGGTTTCAAATCACCTTTGAAAAATTTAGGGCACTATTTTTATCTGTCACCCTTCTACACACAAGCCTTGGGCTGGTTCCCATATCTGCTATTCATAGATTTGGCAGTTTTTTAGCCTGAATTTTTGATGTGTTGTCCATCATGTGATTTTTCCCAGTTGGTCTGAATTAGCCAGACAGGGTATGGGAAGAGAGTTTTTTTCCAATTCTCTTACTTTATCACATATTTTTAAATCAGGCAGGAGGAAAAAACAGTGTGACTCTGCAAAATTTTGGAGATGTCACTTTACAGTTTTCTGCACTGTAGACCTTCTACAAAGGAAGACTTTCTGACAAGATCAAATAGCTATTATTCCAAATCAGATATTTTTTCTTTAAACATTATTGTGCCTTTTCTTGAACTTTTCCCAGTTAATAAAGCTGCCTTATGAATTTTTATGAACTTATTTTAATTGTTCAGGAAACATGGATTTAAGAAAATGGGAATAATTATCCAGTCCTAAGATTTCTATAAATGTTTAATTCATTTAGTATTTAGTACAGGAAGTAACGACTGTCCACAAAAAGTGATGACCAATGTCAAAGACAAAATAAGTAAATACATAAGCTGACCACAACCTTTGTTCTTTCTGCATGGACACTACTCACCCCCCCCCAAAAAATGAGACAGAGAGACTGAGAAACACTTTGCAATTGTCTACAAGGTTGATTTAGATCAAATTGTTTTCAAACATTTTATAATAATAATAATAGATTTTATAATGATCTCTGAAATGGAATTTTTTAAAAGTGTTTTCCGTCCTGTTCAGTTATCATTAAAGTCATTGGTTTTTACCATAGAAGTTAAATGCTGGAAATAGGCCTGCAAATCTCTATAGAGTTCTATACAATGGAAGGCTGGCCATGAGTTTAATGGGGTCACATATGGTGAATTGAAATAGATGGGTCTGTTTTTAATAGCAATTTTTTTAGAAAGGTACAGAGAGGTCAGCCAATAAATCAATCTAAAGTAAAGTTTTGAGGATTGTTCTTCCCTCATTTTTTTCCCAAATACTTTTCATTTATTATCTGGGATGTGTAGGATGTATAGAAATTCCAGAAAAGGCTTTTCCAACATGGTTTACCAGATGTCAGGGTTAGACCAGGGACTCTGGGGACCAGAGGATCAGGAAATACTATAGAGTGGAGGGAACAGTGTGGGGACACATGGCTAGAAAAGTAACACAAGATGGGAGACCCGTTAGGGTCTAGAGTATGACCCTTGTATTCCAAAAGAACACAGTCTCTGTAAACTTTCCACACAAAGGAGGGGGAAACAATTGAGATTTGGGAGAATTGGACAAGAAGGAAAAGGAACAAAAGTACATTAATAGAGCACTGGGGAAGAAGGAAAGATTACTCTGTAGGGTCCGTGTCCAGAAACACAGCAATTCAACCCAGCAACCCTCTATCTAGACAGAAAATGTCCAGAGACGTAGCTCAGCGGCTCACTTTCACTTACATGTGAAATTCAGGTGTTGAAGTTCTGATGCTTATACCTCCCTAGGTTTAGAGAGAAGCAAGAAATCCTGGTGGGAAAGAAGGAATGTTGACCTGAGATGCAGAAATATGGCATCCACCACTAACCAGCTGGTGGCTTGAGCAAGCCACTTCTCACTTCTGAGCCTCCATTTCATCAAGATCTATGTAAAGAACTTGGGTAACAGGCTTCTTGTAAGAGGTCTTGTCACTGGAGGCTGCATTCAGGTGATGAAGACGTTGGAGAAAAATTACCTGCTTTAGTTCTTGAATTATTATTTGTTCCTAGAAAGTAGGCTAAGAATACTCTAATCTCATTCTCTCACCACCCACATACACACATACACACACACACATACATACAGACCTACAAAAAAACACTGTAAAATTACCTACATAGACTTATTTTGGGTATGAATCGGACTATATATTACAGAAAAATGAACTTTCCATTTTTTTCCATTATCTCTTATCTAGACATATAAATTTCACAAAATAAAAATTCAGAAAATATAATTGCATCCAAAGATTACCAGTGAACAAATTCTCCACTAAGTTTCCTTCATCTATTAATAATTTCAAGGTACCCAACCAAACACACCTTTTTATCAACTGAATTATATGCCTGCATAAGATACAGAATTCTAGTATATCACACAACACAATAAAGGCTTGATGTAAGTACTTCAAGTCCTGAAGATAGGAATCATGGAAAGTGAAATGCATATCCTTTTAAAGAATAACTCCAAATTTATGGGATTTGATATTAAAATAATAAGTTAAGTCTTTCATCCAAATACTCTACTCAAAAATTACTATCATTTCATCTTTACATTTACAGATGCTCCTTGACTTATGGTGGGTTGCATCCTGATAAATCCAACACAAGTTGACAGTATTGTAAGTGGAAGTGCATTTAATACACCTAACCTCCCAAGCATCATAGCCTAGCCTACCTTCAATGTGTGCAGGATACTTACATTCATCTACAGTGGGGCAAAATCGTGTAACACCAAGTCTATTTTATAATAAAGTGTTGACTATCTCATGTAATTTATTGAATACTATACTGAAAGTGAAAAACAGAATGATTGTAATCAAAGTACCTTTTCTACTGTATGGTATCACTTTTGCACAGCCGTAAGTCAGTTTCAAAAGTAGAGAAGCCTGAACTTCTCTGCCACTCCACACACTAAGCTTATCTGTTCCATACCTCCCAGCATCCATTTCTTTGCCCGCACTGCTCCCTGCATCTTTGGTGTTCTCCAATTCTCATCTTCCCCGTACCCTGATTCTATTCACCCCATAAGACTCAGCTCCCACGTAGGAAGTTTTCATGTCTCTGTTTCTCCCAGGATAATAAGAGTTCACACCTAATGGCTTGGTATAAATATTAATAGCTATCTATTGTGCTTTCTGGTTTGGACAGTAAATGATATAGTTACTGTGCCAGTTATCAACTTATTGCTTCCTGGCTCCAAATCCATACTTCTTTACTCAGGTTTTGAGCTGGACCTTTATATTTTCCTTTGCCACACAGCACAGTGTTAGTAGAGGATGCTGGAGAGACAAGACCAAGAGGCCTCTCTTCCTGGTTCTGGTTCTTTTCTTGCTCCTACAGCAGTGGCTGGCAGGTGGCTTCATGGCCAGTGATATGTAGAGATCCAGAAGCTCACACAGTCCAGCAAGTTCCACTGACATCCAAGCAGGTGGCCTCACCGTGAGTTTTGACAACATGCCAAGAAGGTTTTCCTGCTCACCAGTGCCTCAGCAAACTTCTCCACCATCCAGTGGGCAAAAGAAGAGTTCATAAACCCAGTTTCTATCTCTTTCAAAGAAGTATAAGGCTAAGGCACTAGACAAACAAACACCTAATTGCCCTCACCCTGGGAAAATTTGTACAGGATATGACAAAGGTAAAGAAAAATTTTAAGATACAATACTATAATAAGACAACATAAACAAAATAACATCTCTTGCCCTTAAGAAATGTAATGTGATTTTTAGAAAAATGAGGATTTCTTAATCATACAAAAGCCTAAAATTCAAAATCAAAACTGTCTGGTAAACTCAATGGGAAGAAGTTTCCTACAGTGTGGAATTACAAATACATATGCTTGTGTAGCTAACTGACTTTACATGTTTCTCAACCATTGTATTATAATTTCTCTTGAGGCAGGGCCAGTACTTTAACTTGATGATTTTCACCTAGTACGTGATAAGAAAATATTGATTGGAGAAGAGACACACCAGATAGCACTGAAATCTTAATAAGATGGGAATCTTCCAGTTTTTAATCTCAAACTGTTTTCGTGAAGTCAAATTCTAACTGATAAAAGGATAAGAAGTAAGAATTCAAATGGTTTTCTGTAGAGAGACATGATCCCAACAAAGTATCTCAGCTAAATCTAAATTGGGCTATGGCGGATTGCATTACTCTTCCTCGAAAACACCAGTTCTCCTCTTTGTACCCCCTCTCACCTTGCCGACATCACACTTGACCATGCAACTTGCTTGGGACATTGAGAGGTACGCAGAAATAATATGTGTCACTTCCAAGACAAACTTTTTGGAGCCAGGATGTGGCTGGCCGTTTTTCTTCTTTCCCCGTTGCATGAGACTGGCCATGTATTCACAGTGAATGTGCCATCACCCTGGGTCCCACCATGACAACAACACGAAACAGGCAACCTATGATGGCCATGCAAAAAAATAAACCTTCATGGTGGTAAGTCATGAAAAATTTCAAGTTGTTACCATAGCATAACCTAATTTACTCTAACAAATTTCAGACAGGAATGGATAGTTGGAAATGAGGTAAAAGGAGAAGGAAGTCACAAAGAAATAGGTTACCAGCCTGAATGGCAGGGAAAATAGTGGAGCCCAGGGAGGTCATGGCTTTACTAAGAACATCTTCGCAACCTAACACAAGTCCAGTGACTTTCCCCTGGCTTCTAAATTGCTATTTTTATTATAGATGTGAGAGACTCCCACATCACCATCATTCCAATTAAAGCAAAAATATTTTAGATTTCATATATACACCACATATGTGAGGGATAGATATACACTAACAGGAGAACTAAGGCTATGAAGTACAAAAATCCAATACAAAATGTAATGGTACGTTCATACCTTTAGACATCCACCCATGAAAATAAAGTAAAGTACATTTCACTTTTCTCCATGAAATTTGTAGTATTGCATGTTAATAGGGGTTTATGATCGAGTTCTAATAATGATGGCAGATAGATTGTATTGGACAAACAAGTGTATCTACCTGAACTCTTTAGCATATGCAAAATATTATTGTAAATATATATAAGAATACATACAATCCTGTATTATTTAGCACAATAAGGGAATTGAGTTCCTAAACTAATAAAGTATTTCAGTCTTCTATAGTTGCCAATTTCTAAGCAATCAGAAAACAAAACAACACAGGAGAATACACTTACTACCAAACTATGTTGGATACAATTCTGTTTTGTGAAGATTCATACGGCATTACAGGATCTTGCAATGTTTTATGATATCATTTATTATGACTCTTGTTAACAAGGGGAAGATGCAGAAATTGTATTCTGTGAGACACTACAGTGTAATGAACATAGAATCAGAAGACCCAGATACAAGTCCTTATTGATAGGAAGACGATACACTCTGTGTTTCCCAGAACAGTCCCAGTTAGTACTGCTGAACTGGTATACTTATTAATGGCATTCTCATTCACTCTCAAAACTATTACCATTGAACAATATATAAGTATATAAGTATGTATAAATATATACTTATGTCTGACCTTGAAAATCCATTTACTATTTAGAATCCTGGTTTCCTCAATTACAGATCTGAGGATAAAATTGACATAATACACATAAAAGTGTTTTGTACGCTTTTTAAGTGCTATATAGATGTAAGATATCATTATTATCACTATTGTTTGAAAAGTTTAGTTACAGAGTATCCAATCGTAAAGCATGCTGTCTTAAAAAAACATTGTGTCTTTTTTATTTCCTTCATTCGTTCAAAAAATGTTTGTTGGGTTACTACTATGAGCCAGAGACCCTGTTTGGCACCAGGAATAGAGATGAAAAAACAAACAAACAAAAAATAGCCCATTGCTTTTACACTAATGCTTCTGTAAAAGTTAATCCTGTTGGAAAAGTCCAAGTGAACAAGAGCAACTCTGTTGTGTCAGTTTAATTGGCGAGACAACTAAAATGCAGAAAGGTGAGGTTCTCAGGTCAGCCTGCAACTCAGTCCGTCTTGGATGGAAGCTAAAACCTGAGTCCTAGTTCACATGCATGTTCTGGCCAGTTCATTGTTTTGTTTTTAAAGGATTAATGGAAATTCTCACAGAGTCCTTGATCTTGCCTCGAGAGATCTCCTAGTTCCTCCTGGCCTCTAGGCAAGATTGCCCTTAAAGGCAAAACAAGAATAAGGCTAATCCTTGTAATTGTGCAAAGTTGGTTGGTCCTGTTTATACAAGCTCCACACACCAATCTTCAGGGTGTTATTTTCAAGTTTAATGGCCCCATTCTCAGAACTTTATGGGCTGCCCTAGTCCTATAGACCTCAAAACAGTTATATTCTCTGCTGAGAAATGGAGGACTTTAAAGGGAAATGAAGGAGGGAAGCCTTCTGCAATCAAATGTCCAAAAAAATCACAACTGAGCAGAGTTTGGGCAAAGGGTCTACAAAGGTAAGTTTTCAGAATGAATATAAATATTTGTCTTCTTCTGCAACTATGAAGACAACAGCTCCTCTTACACTACTCTACAAATACACAGGGAGTAAGATTATGATTCACTAATATTAGATACACCTAAATAAATGCAGTCTTCACTTTCAAAAAGACCAAAGTCAGAGTCTGACTAACTGTGTCTTCTACATAACTTCTAGGTTCCAAAACCACATTTTAATCAGACAAACTATATTGGAGTAGGAAAACATCCCAACAAATCTGAGCCTAACGTCTGCTCTGATGCTGCTGTGACAGCCATTCAGAGAGCTCCAAGTGCCCTCTTTTGGCCTGCAGAAAGAATTGCAGTCCCCTTCTATTGTCAAAGGAGCCCTTTGGAAAAAGAATGTGTTTACAACAAAGCCCTTTACTTATGAGCAAAACCACAATGATGACTAGACAAATGGAAGTTGCCTCTAGTCAAAGCACTTCTGCTTTCAGAAAGCCTCATTAAATGAGTTTCATTATACATCTCTCAACCCTGGTCGGCAAACAAGGCTCATTCTTAACCCTCTCCAGTCGAACACTGAATTTTAATAGCAATTCATCAGGGAGCACACGGTGCTCTGTTTTATAAGCTGCCTCTGAGGACAGGTTGTGGCCAACAGTTACTGTTCTCTTCTCTCTCCATTAGCGTTTATTTCATCCTGTCCTATCCTATATATAGTTAGCTATTTACAAAATGGCTTGTCAATTTCTTGAGGGCATGGGCTATATATTGTTTGTATCTCCACAGCACTTGGCACATAGCTGGGCTCTGTAATGACTGAAAGGACTGTGGATGTGGAAGAACTCATTTGGAGAAAATCTTCTGTTGCATCGTTGCTGGAATGAATTTTCCTCCTTCGATCTGTTTTATTCTAATTCCCTAATAAACTTTTCAGTACCTTTCCTTTTAGAACCTTTGGACCTTGAACACAGCAATAGGATCCAATAGGGTGGCATAAGTCTCCAAACGCAAGAGGAGGAACTCAGAGTTTTATGGTCCTTTTACTAGGTCTCTGCCTTTAAAAGAAAGTTCTACAGAAAATGTAGTATAAAGTTAGTTGCAATTCTCAACCTTCTACTTTGGCAAAGAGCTGTATAGTTGGTTCTACCTGGGGGACAAATTCAAAACCTACTAGGTCAACATCAAATATTATAATAGATAGTCATGGGAAATGCTACCTTTGAGAGATATCCTTGAGCAATGTAATGTATCTTCAGCACTAAACATTTTCTTAAGTGATTCTACATATCAGCTTCATCATTCTGATTAGTGCTACTGCTGGGTATCATGAATGGGTGTTGGAGATGCTTCTTTGATAAATTACAATGATTTTTTTGCAATATGACATACACTTCAGATATTATATCATGTGTTTACTGAACGTGCCTTTCGGAAAAGCCAAAGAACAGAGTGGAATACCCCGAAATTTCGTAGCACAATACAAGCTCATAATGGCTGCCTACATAACTAAATTAAGTTTCATCATCAGTTATCCCAAAAGAGTACTGAAGATTTACTGGACATACTTAGATCAGACAACTCTATTCTTTGTCATGAATTGGCATTTACTGAACACCTGCCAAATCCAGGGCACCTTGGCAGCTACTTGACCAGAAAGGCTGGAAAGGCAATGGATGGTGCCAAGAACTATGGTCTCCAAGCAGTGGGACTCAGTCCACATCACTGACCACCTGAGTGGCTAGCATTATAGAAAGTAGTTGAAACATGAGCCCAGCCAGAGATATCCCAACCTAAGTGATTAGATTAGAGCCTACTCCAGAAAGATAGTAATGGATGGCACACTCAAGTTTAGTCAGTATCTGCAAAGATCATAGAAAACAAAATGAGTCTTTTGAATATTTTTCAGAAGGGGTATATAAAAGGTATAAACTGCCTCCTCCTTTCCCTAGTCCAAGAAGTCCTTATAAAGTAGCTAAGATAGAAATACTGCTTTCAATTAGAAGTTGTGAAAAAGGCTCAAAAATAAAGGGTCAGTGGAGAAAAAGATAGGGTAACACATAAATAGAACAATACCTTGGCCAGAAATAAATAATTTGTTTGGAAAACAAATTTTAAAACATCCAAAATTTTACCTCTTTTTTACACCAATTTTGAAGAACTGATGACTAAATTGCAATGTGACACAGTAATACAAATCTGAAGAGATAAAGCAATTAATTAGTGGAGATTGTATAAATTTTATAAATTTATTTTTTAAAACATCAATAAATAACAGATTAATTCATAAATGGAGACTACTAGTCTTTAAGGCAATGAGAAATTTACATTTTAAGTCTTCATTCTAAAGTATAGCATTAATAAAAATAACTTTTAACTGCACAGTAGATTAAAACCTTGATATCTATGTATGTCCATAAGTGTGTTTATAAATATAGACCTGTGTGTATAAATGTATTTGAAGATATATATATGTATATACATACACACACACACACATCTCCCCTCATACATAATCACAAAACATAGTTGCTTGGGGAAATATTCAAATCAAGACACAAACCGATAAATCTCTATAGCAGAAATTATTTGTTAGCATTCCTCCTAAACACAGACTCAATAAAGAAAATATGTTATTATATACATTATATTTATTAACATTTCCAAGATTGCTCCAGGTATAAATTTTCTCTCTGGGCTGAGGCATTTTGTATTTGATCATCATTCATAACCATTTAGTTAAGCAGAAAAGAAGGTTTTTTTGAAAACTCTGCCCAGTCCTTCACTATGGCTGTAATTGTCAACAACTTGTTACCACTGTTGCTGGATCATCCTCTGCTTCATGAAAATAGGAGAAGCAAGAGAGGAAGTCTGTCTTTAAGGTGATGGAATCCATCTATCTATCCTCTCTCTCATGTATATGTGTGTATATACATAATACATATATGTCTATTATTCTAGCTATAATTCAAAACTTTACCTAATCCAAAATTTATAAACTTTTTGTGCCATGGACTCCTTTGACAGTCTGGTGAAATCTGTGGATCCCTTCTGAGAATAATATTTTTAAATACATATTAATATAATAAAATACAGATAATTACAAATATACAAAATACATTAAAATACTTTAAATTTAAAATTTTGAAGGTATTGTTTACCTTTAAAATTTGAAGGCATTGTTCTATTTATGTTACCCTATCTTTTTCTCCACTGACTCTTTATTTTTCATCCTCTGCCACAACTCCTAATTGAAACATACATGCTTCTTTAACTGGTAACACATCAATATCTAGTGGTGGACTTAATAACCACCACAATTTTAAAATAGTGATGAACATAAATACCATTTGAGAGATCTAAAACAACTATAACATGCTATAAAAATATTTGTGATTTCTATTGGTGACATATTCCCAGGTATTGCTAAAACAAATGTAGTTTGTTGCCTTATTCCTAATTGAAAGAAATGTTAAATTTCAGTGAGAGATTAGTGAAAAGAAAGATGCAATTGTTTCCCCATCCATGCTCATGGACTCCCGTATCCTAAAAATTCCCTGATACTGTCTTACAACACAGATACACAGGTCTTCAATGGTCTGATTTTGGTAAAGTAATAGTAGTATATATTGCTCGTTTAGGAATAAAATATGGCTAACGCTCCCCACTGTGTTATTGATACAACTTATATAAATATTTACAATGCTGAATTTACACAGAGAAAGCAATTTTTAATGTCATACATTTTAAGATTATTCATGGAATTGTCCAGGGCAATTAGTCAAACACTAAATTGTTTGTGGGCCTTATGACACAGGAGAAGAATATTAGAGAATTAAATGATAAAGAAGCAAAAGGAAAGAGGCTCAAATGTATCTGGATATTTTAACGGGATAGGGAAGGTCTACTACATTCTATGATAATCAAGAAGTGGTCTAGAGATTTCACATGCAAAGATGTTCACTAGCTCTTGTTTCCAAATGCTATTCTGTGGCTGCAGATCTAGGATTGTACAACATGAACTATAGAACTAGATGTAGACAGAGCTTGAAAAATCTGGAGTGAAACAAATGTCAGAGAGAACAGAAAGAAAGCCCTGTTCAGGAGCTTGGCTAGAGAAGAGAATGGGGAGAATCAAGTAGGATCAGGTTGGTCATAATAAGAAGTAGAGTTAAGGGTGAGAGGAATAAAAGTTGGAAAGCCAGACACAAAATTGAGGTTTCCCATTTCCTGGACATCAGAGTCCACTGTCCTCTGGGTGGCATTTGAAGCTTTATAATACATCCCTGACTTACAAACTAAAGTATTCACAATTTTCTAAATATGCTAGCGTACTTTACCATCAGCATTACCTTTTCAATGCTCTTCATTTAGTCTGGAATTTTTTTTTCCATTTCTACTGATAAAATCTCACTCATTCTCCCAGGTGTAGCTGAAATGTCAATTCCTTGGACTCTGTTCTAATGAACACTCTCTAGTTAGAATGAATCACCACTCCTCTAACTTTGGCCTTTCATCATAGGACTTACTACACTATGCCCTTCATTGAGTTGGCTGTGTAAATAACTGAGTAGAATGACTAGCTCTTTATACCAAAGATCACAAGTTCCTCACATTAGGTATTCTCTGCAGCATTTAGCATTACACCTAGATTATAACAGGTGCTCAATAAATGTTTATATATTATCAGTGGTATCTCATCAGCATGAACTGAATCTGTGATTCTGCACCATTCATGGAGCCATGTTGCTTCGACCAATAGAGATATCCAGGATAAAGACATAATCACCCACTCATAAGATGTCAGCTCCAGAAACGACCTTGCCAACTATGTCTCCTTGTTGTGATTTAATGGTGAGAAAATTAAAGTCCAGAAAACTGTTTGCTTTTAACCCAGGATCACAAAACCAAAACAACGATGCAGATTTCCTAATACCCAGTCCACTGATCTTTTGGCTTCACCACAAAATCTGTTAAGAGAAGACAACAGAAGCTCTAGATTGAAAGATCATAATTCCTACCACATTAAATTTAGCTTTTAGGGAGTTTGAGTCATCTTTTTTTTTTTTTAGTAACTACAAATTAAAAAATAAATTGAAAAACAATGAAAAATAGAATGATAATGTCATGGGAAGAAATGGGACAATCTTGAGCTTGAAGGTGAAAGATATAAATGAATAAGCCATAATGGGTTGAGAAAGGCTGAAGAAGCAATGCAGAGATGGACGCTAGGGAAAGAATGAACAGAGAGGAGAGGCTGACATGTCTCCCAGATGTCTCCCATCATCACTTCAGTTCTTCAGACCAAAGGCTGTGGAGTCATCTCTAACTCGCCTTTTCCTGGCCTTCTCAGCAGCAAATATTGTTGACTCTACCTTCAAATCCATCCAGTATTTGACCATTTCTCACAATCCCCATAGTCATCTCTTGCTAGATTATTACAATATCCACATCCATATTTGTTGAATAAGTTAATGAATAAATGCACAAATCACACTCTGCTTCTAAGAAGGTGACCCCTGAAGTTTGTGTCAACACATTTTTTCTTAGGTGCTCTAATTTCTACCACCACATGTTCAAATGGCTTTGAACACCTGTTCTGTGACTTTCCACAATGCATATCTACCTACAACAGTGATAAGATCATCAGACCAATGGAAATATGATGCAGGTTACCTGGTTGACACCCATCTACATATGAATGTTTGAAGACAAAGGGCAGGAAGGATGTGTTAGGGGGACTCTCCATCTCTCCCCAGAACAACACTCTTCACCTAGAGCTGGGCCCTCTTACTGAACTGGGAGCAATTTCATTTTTGTAAAACATTTATAAAATGGGTAAGATGATAAATTCACTGAAATAGTAATAACTAAACAGAACAAATGCTCATCAAGATTATAGGCTTGAACCAAAGATGAGAATTCATAGCTGAGTATCAGAAACAGGTTCTTAACAGGAAGATATACTAAGCCTTGCTCTTAGGTAAAGGAAAACTATATCCACACTTATTTTAAACTAAACAAATTCTTCAAAGACCAGTTAAGATTTTTTTCTTCCAGAGACAAATTAGACAATTTCCTACTGGCTAAAGAACTGCCTATTTGATCACTGGAATTTATTAAGCCTACCAATTCCTCAGATTATGCAAAGAGTCATGTGTTTTGACCTTCTGAGAGAGGCTAATGTCCTCTAGACAAAAAGATTGCTAAAGGCATGATTAGCAGTCAACAAATTATTTGGCCACTGAGAAACCAGAATAAAGAATTTGGCCAAAACTGGAATATGAACTATGGAAATCCCCAGAAAGGACAGAAGCTACCATCTGGAACTCAGAAGTCATCCTTCCAAGCCTTGGAACTCTGAGCATGATTCTCATTCTAAAAGTCAGTTGCACAATGTTTCATAATATTCATTTCAGAATTTCTCCACAAATTTCAGGCATTATTGTGATCCAAACTTAGCGAGAATGAGTTAATTATAGTTGGTACCTAGAAAATAGAAAAGAATATATTTTATAAATATTAATATTACATAGAACTTTATAGTTTTACAGGGAATTTTAATATGTATCATTTTTGGAGCATATAAACTATGTTTCTATATTTACCTCCCCCCTTAGTCTTTACCACTCACTTTATCTGTATTTTCCCTGATCATGAATTTTATCTATTTTTACCTATTTTATTATACAAATTCATACAAATAGCTTTTAAATAATATATGGAACAAGGCAAAAAGAGCTAGCTAGCTAAATACAGTGGATGTGTATGTACAAAGTTATATTATCCATATTTTTTCAGGTGAGGAAGCTGAGCTCCAAGAGTTCAACTGAGTATGTCCAAGGTAACACACCTCACTAAATTATGAAGCTGAGATGGATAGAGGGATTATCTGACCAAGGCTCTTTCTGCCAAACCACACTTCCTTTTTGTGATAGGCCATCAAACTAGTGAAATGCTTTGTCCACAATACTAATTTATCATAAAACATATCACCTTGTATTGTACTTATTCACACAAGCCTATTCCCCTAGCTGTAGTAGGAGCTCTTCAAGCTATCATGTGCAAACATGAAGTGACCAGTCAGATTTGCCTTCCTGTGTGTAGCCCTGTGACAAGCCCAGTGCCCCGTGCAGTGATGTTCATCTTGGCTGGCAGTGTGGCCGTGTGAGTGTGCACATGATTCCACAAGCCTCAGTCTCTCTACCTAGTGCTCGACCTACTCTTGAGTTCTCACCCAAGGTTCATTAGCATGCACACTAGGCTGCTGTCTAAAGAAACCTGCTGTACATGATTTAAGAATGTGGAGCTATCTGCCTTGTCCTGGTGCAGTGCCTATCACATAGTGGATTTTCAGTATGAGAAGTTAAAACACTTGAAGTGAATAAAATGTTAAAATAAGATATCCATGGGTTGTAACATGGACATTTATACCATACCCAATTTTTTTTCTGGTCATAAGAACATTCCTACCAGCATTTGATCTATAAGGACATCATGAAATGCTCTTTAAAATCCATATGCACCATAGTCACTCAAGCCAAGTGAGGGAGCCTCCAAGAAAACCACACAGAGGGCTGGAAATGCAAGCCCTAGAGTTTGGAGGACACAGAGCCTGGAGCCCAACTCTCATCTGGAAAAAGTCCAGATGTGCGAGGGTTTGCAGAAGCTGCTGCCTTTTATGGCCAAGGAGAAGAGAGGGCTATGGTGAAAGCAGCCTGCACATCCAGAGTTTATGGGACAAAAGAGCCAAATGTTTCCTTTGAGTCAGAATGACTGCCAAGGAAAGTTGCAGGACTTGAGCTGCCATCAAAGGGCCATGCCTAAGTGGCCATCTTCCAGGGCAGGATGACTCCAACAGAAAGAATCAGGTCCCAGGGTCAGCCAGAGGGTGCATCTCCTTTGCCAGGGAACAATCGCAGTCTCCCAGAAATCCCAAAAATATCCCATCTGCCACCCAGACGGCTCTAAAGTCACAAGAATGACTACTACTAAGACAGACTTTTGTCCTTCCTTCCCTCCCTCACCTCATCCTGACCTTGAGAAGTTAGTAGAACAAGGTGGACAATAGAAAGCAAAGGACACTGTGCATCCTGTATCCCTGCTGCAGGTTTCTGACTGAGTCAGGCTGGGAGTTATGGGACAGAGATAGGGAGAGAATCTAAATCGAATGAGAGATTGAATGTATGACATTCCAGATACTGGCCTTCCAAGTTGAGTACTCTTTCTGTGCATTGTGTTACTTCACAGTAACTTCCTATCTTCACTCATTCCTTTTATACAGCATATATGTCAGACCATATAGTACAGAGCTTAGGAGCTCTGGCTTAAGGAGGCAGAGAGACATGACCTTGAGCAAGTTACTTACCCTCTCTAAATCCCAGTTTCCTCATATGCAGAAAAAGAATAACAATAGCACAGCTTAACAGGTTGTTGTGAAAAATGAATATGATAGCACATGTAAAGCAGTAGAAGACTCATTCACTCAATCAATGTTTATTAAATACCTACACTGTATTAGCTTCCTAGGGCTGCTGTAACAAAGTACCACATATTAGGTGGCTGAGAACAACAAAAATATATTATCTCACAGTTCTGGAAGTCAGAAATCTGAAATCAAGGTGTTGGCAGGGCCATGATCCTCCTCAGGGTGATAGGGATAGGCCTGTTCCAGGCCTTTCTCCCAGCTTCTCCTAGTTCCTTGGCTTGGGGCAGCATAGCTCCAATCTTCACATGGCATTCTCCCTGTGTCCCTCTGCATCTTCACTTGGCATCTTCTTATAAAGACCTGTCCTATTGGATTAGGAGTCCACCCTACTCTGGTATGACCTCATCCTAACTAATTATATCTGCAACAACTGTATTTTCAAATAAGGTCACATTTTGAGGTGCTAGGGATTAGGGCTTCAACATATGGATTTTGGGGGCTACATAATTCAGCCCATAGCACTTACTTTGTATTAGACACTTCCAGGTACTGGCAGTAGAGCAGTGAACAAACCGTATTTAAGATATTTGTGTTCTAGCTTGGAAAGTCACACAATAAATGCACAAACAAATAATTTCAGATAGAGATAAGAGCTATGAAGAAAGTAAAAGTAAATGGATTGGACCAGTGGTCCTCAACATTTTGATCTCGGGACCTGTTTACCTCTTAAATTCTAAAGAGCTTTTGTGTATGTGGGCTATGCATAAAATGGTCCTTTACCACCTTAGAAATTTATCGTATGTTCAACATTGTTTCAAAAATTGGTGACATGTTTAATGCTTCATGCAAAAACATCAAATTTAATATCAAAAAAGCTAGAAAAATTTATGGTCAGAAAAACATAAAATTTTAGTGTTAGCATTTGTAACTCAGAAAACATGATTTTTATACCATCAGAGAATGTTTGTCCCAGTGGTCACTCAAAAATCACACCTAGTCAAATCACACCTACCTGGATACCTAAGCGTTGAGCACATATTGGTAGATAAGTTATTGCCACTTGCCTCTAAATGTGTAGTTCTCAGCCCAGCTACACCTGAGAGTCACCTGGGGAGCTTAAAAAAAATGTGATGGCTAAGTGCTACCCCAAACCATTTAAATCAAAATGTTTGATCATGTGTTCTGCTGGGTGCAGTGTTTCTTTATTTCACCATAGATAATTAGTAACTTACAGTAGCTATGAAGAATTGAAACCAAATGGACACAAGTATTATACAGGTGATTCTAAGCCAGGGTTGAGAACCACTGGTCTAGCTTAGATGAATATGAGCTCCGACAAGCATAGATTAGTAAAATCAACCTTTTCCTCAAGTATTCTGAGAGTTCTCATCCTGACCTTGCTCTACTCCTGGTCCATGGAATTATTTGGATCAAATATGAATATGAACAAGGATATGTACATTATATTAATTCCACCTGTATATAGAAGGCCAACTGATTTCAATGCTGGAAGGAAAAGTTTAGCTCTTGCTACCTTGGAAAATGCCCAACAATATGTCCTGAAAAAAGGTTGAAATGTCAAATGACATTGCTTCCTACAAAACTGAATTAGAGTGTGACCTCAAATGTTAATATATTCAGATCTTTCTTCTACCCTTAGAAGGTCAAATATTCACAACAGTTATAAAATCTGCACTGACCTATCCTCCCAGGATTTCTGAGGCTGCAGTAACAAATTACAATATTAAAGAAAAAGAAATCTCCCATGGAAGGAAAGTTATAGTCTAAGAAAGTGGAAGACTTCCTGAAGATGTAGCTAAACAGAGAAAGGTACCATCAAATAATACATTAATACCTAATAGTTACATATCATGCTTTAATTTCTAAAACTCTTTTGCATCTGTCACCTGTTTTCATCCTTGTAACAGTATTGGGTGACTATTACTCATATTTCCATTTTCTATAAAAGGAAATAGAGATTACAAGAGGTTAAGTGACTCAGCCATGTTAATGGCACAGACCTAAACTCAGCTCTTTTTCAGGAAATTCTGAGCCCTCTCTGTGACCTTTTTCTGTGTGAGAATGTGTCAATGTTTCTTGAACAGGTTTTCCTGTTGCATACATTCTTCCATTAAAACTTTCTTCCCAGACCAGATAAATAAATAATCTGTTTTTGTATTTTATCAATACATTGTGTAATTATAATTCCCTAAAATAGCAGTTTTTAACCAAAGATTATCAGGCATTTTCTAGTCTTTATCTCCATTAACAACTGTTTAAAACCAACAGTTGCACAGTAGAACCAGTTTGGGACAAGGTCTTCAAATGCTAGATAGAATTGTTTTTAAACCATTTTTTCTCAGTTTTGTCTCTAAAGCAAGTCAAATAAACTGTAATAACTCTGAAAACTCTAACCAAATAGGCATGAATACAATCATCCCTAGAGGAAATTCGGAGTCAAATGAAGAAGCATAAGGCTAAATTAAAAAATGATCTCTCTAGCATTTCACCTAAAAATCCAACTGAACAAAGAATGCAGTGATGGTAACCCACGTAACAGGCAGTACTCTGAGTGATGGTGAGGAATAGGAGATCCAGTCCATGCCCCATTTTAAATAACATCTGTGGCTCTTTGTAATCAATGAAAATAATACTATGACTCTCTTTGGTCTGTGTCCTTGTATAGAGGCTGAGGGGGAAATAGGTCTTAGAGAAATAAGATGGCAGGGACATTCAGTATTAATGCCCTAAACAGCAGTCAATTTATACAAAATCAAACAGCCAAATGAAAGCTGGACAGATTAAGAGACCAGGAGCAACAAAAAACAGATGCTTTGGCGAGAAGGCAGCCTATGAATGTTGTTTTCCCAGGATTTTGATGGCAGGAGTGTTTATCTTATTGAAAGCAGAGTCTAATTGAATAAAAGAGTTTTTTAAAATAGTGAGCCATTAATTAGGCGGCATGGGGTAAAGCAAAGGACTCAGTAATGTACGAGGCTTCAGGGAGCCACACGCTGTCCTCATCGATTCTGTCAGGGTGCCAGAGGAAGGAGGACGCCGAATGTTTTGCCTCTTCTGGAAACCTACCTGATACATTTGGAAGTGGCTTCCCCATGCATTGCCTCTGTTCAAATCATCCCATAATTACTCTGGCACTGTGAGCTGCGAACTTGGCGGGCTCTGAGAGATATCAGATGTTTTTCTCATGCTTGCTGAACCTCTCTTAGACAAATTTTGCATTGTTTTTTGTGTCAGTTTTATCGTGGAACATCGTGTTGCCATCTGGGAGGAAAAACAACATGGCAGAGTAGCAGCTGGTGAATGGCAATGGCCAAATAAACATTGGCAGGCGCCAGCCATTAGGTGAGATAAGAGGGCCAGGCAGCCGCCAACGCCGACGAGCCCTCGCCATTGGAACATCTTTCACTGTCCCCTTCTCTTTTATCTTCATTCAAATTCATGGTAATTTTTCATCCTGAGGCTCAAGCTCTCCAAGTGTCAGGTGTTGGGGCCTCCCCTTCTCTGTCCTGGAGGAGCAAGATAGATCCCTAAAGTGCCCATCCAGTTGAATTTCTCTCCCCGGGCAGGACAACAGGCAAGTGGAAAGCATCTGATACCTTAACCAAAAAGACTCCTCCTCCGAGGGATGAGAAGATACCAAAACGCTCACCAAGCTTTTCGACCAATTTAGTGGCCTTTATTTCAGTCGTACCCATCATCATCAGTATTCATGGCTTTCAAACCTTTAAATGTTTTAAGGACCATATGTGTGATAAATAAGTATAAATAATAAGAACTTGCCTTTGATAGCAGAGCTGCAAGGGGAAATAAGTTACACCAGAAAACAAAATCATACCCCATGCTTTCTTGTTTCTAAGATGTAATTTTTCCATTGTAACATTTCTAAAAGCATAGAATAGACACTGTCCAGGCAGCAGAATAAATTGTGAAGTACCAGCAGTCCTCATTGCCTGCACATGTGCAAACTGGTGAACATTCGAAGGTGAACATTCATCCAACCACATCAGTTGCATTATTTCTATTAGTGGAACCAAAATGGTTGAATTTTCCATTTAAATTTGGATTCTAAGTTTTGGCTTTAAATATCCAAAAAGATTACACTGTATTATAGTATTAATTTTTTAAGTAGTTCTGTTTACAGAAATTTGTTTCATTGCAAGCAATATAAACAGAGGCAATAAGGATTGCTGAATCAGTCAAAATAATTCAAAATTTATTAAGTTAGTAGAGGTTGGCATGATGAGTACATGTGTCATGGAAACTGACCCTTAAACTAAAATATCTGACAAACACTTCATTCTGGTTTTCAACCTATAATTCAATTAAGGGCAAAAATTGTGTGTGTGTGTGTGTGTGTGTGTGTGTGAATTTAACCAAAAAAGAAATGGAAAAGGATGAAAGTACAAGCAAGAAGAACAGTACTCTATACCACTCTGCCGTTTACAGAGGCCAGTGGCTAAGAACCTTTGAATGCTGGAGTGTAAAAAGCTTACACACATATTTTGATTGTGATCGTTATAAAATGGCATGAAATTATATGCATCATTAGTTATTTTTTAAAATCATGCATAAAAGTGATGTATAGTTAATAAATTGTTTTATCCATCACCACAAAAAAATCAATGGTGACATTAGAGAAAACGTGCTAACTTTCAGAATTATTGAGAATCATCTACTTCGTCCATCCTTTTGTTTTAAAAAAGTAATAAATCTGGTCCTAAGATTCTATACCTCATTCATGGCAGAATTCCAACAGAGTTTCTGAGCAAAACAAGGGGACTTCTTAAACAGGAGAATAGGAGAGTGTAAAATGAAATGCCCTGTCCCAAGGGATAGGCCAAATTAGGACAAGGCAATAACTCTACTTAAACAAAAGTAGAGCAAATTCTCTGGAAAAAAAATCCCTAAAACTGAATCAATCCTCATTTATATATCTATGATTAAATATGATCAAGAAGATTATTGGGGAAAATCTATGAGAAACTAAACCATAATGAAAACTTCCTAAATGTCTGTTTAGATTCATTTCAACATTATTCATGAAAAAGTCAGTTGCTCTGAATCTTTTAATAAATAATAAATATATGTGCAGCCATATTCTTTTGTCAATATGCTATTCATTCTTTTGACATCTTTCAGGTAAGTATATGAAAACTGTTATTACCCTGATTTCATTTCCAGTGAGATTAATTGAGTTAGTTTCGTGTTGTATTGCTAATTTAGAAATTTTGAGATCATAATCTATTAGTTCATAATCCGTAATCTATAAATTCAATAAGATTTTTGCTTACAGACCAACATTTGTAAGAAATTTTGTTCTAAAGTAGCAGGGAAATATTTTCTAAAGTAAACCTATCATTGGCAAAAAGAAGCTACCAGCACTTCCTCTTTCCTGCTCAAGCATTTCCTATGTGCATAAATGCCAGATAGATTCTGTAGTGATTCCGAGAAAGGTGAGTCTTGGCCTCCCTTTACTGATGAACAAATTGAAGCTTAGAAAGAGTAAATAGCTTGCCCAAGGTCAAGCAACCCAAAAATCTAGAGAATCTGACTCTAAAGCCTGTGACCTTAACCACTATGCTGTGATACAAGGTGTTAAAATGCCAAATTAGCAGCAGATAACTAGGTAGAGTGACTTCTAAGTCAGTTAAAGTAGTCAGGTAGGCTTCCTGGAAGAGCTGAAAAATGAATAGAAGCTTGGAGGACAAATAAACTTGGCAAAGGTAGATTTTGTCAAACAGCAAATAAAGCAATCAAACTAAAAAAGAGATTGTTGGACAACGAGGAAGTTGGAAACTCAGAAAGGACTAGGTGGAATTTTGCAGAAGGCCTTCCTGAAAAGAAATTTGAATTGGAATTAAATGCTGGTCAAGGCAGTGCAAATCAATTTGTAAACGAAGGATGTCCCCGTTGGAAGGCTTCCAGAGAGACTCAGCAGTACAGGCAGGAAGTAGCCACCCTGTGATGAGTAAGTCAGCACCTTCCTGTGCAGGGTAATAGCCTCACATCTCAGTCGGGCTCAGATGACAGAAGGGAAGGACGTGACAGAGCTAATATGATCATTGCTCGAAAAATTAAAGCGTATGATCACACGGAGATTTTTCACTCCAAAAGACAGGATCTTGTCACTTAACAGGATCAATGGAGAAAGAAGCATATCCCCTTGCCATTGAGAAGCACCCAGAGCAGCTGCTTCCCTGCAGTGTTGAGCTGAGGTGTGTTTGAGATAGCTACAAGTTAATCTTGTGACCCACTAGAGGTTTCTGTTAGCAACAAAATTTCAAAAGAATAGAATACGATATAACCATTAAATTCTAACCGTTTAGTCCATTTGTGCTGCTATAACACATATCTGAGACTGGATGATTTTTAAGCAATAGAAATTTATTTCTCACGGTTCTGGAGGCTTGAAATCCAAAGTCAAGGTGCTGGCAGGTTTGTTGTCCAGTGAGGGCCAAGTCTCTGCTTCCAAGATGGCATCTTGAATGCTGCATCCTCTGGAAGGGACAATCACTGTGTCCTCATGTGGCAGAAGGACGGAAAGACCCAAAAGGGCCTGGAAAGTTCCCTTGAGCTCTTTTATAAGAAGTTAATCCGATCCATGAGGTCAGAGCCATCATGGCCTATGGTCCCCCCACCTCTTCATACCTTTGCCCTGGGGATTAAGTTTCAACTTGAATTTTGGAGGGGAATAAACTCAAACTATAGCACCGAACAGTCCCAGAATACAACAATAGTTCTATGCAAATTAAAGCCCAGGCTTTGAAGAGCCCAGATTTAAGATTCCAAGGCAGGAAAATCTTGTCATATCAACATTCACACAAAGTGCACACTGAGTTTGAAAAGCTAACAAAAATACCGCATTATGAATAGAAATAAAAAAGATTCGAACACAACTTACAAATAGCCAGGCCTGGGATGCAGGGAACAGGCATTGAGGGTAGGGGTCCCTGTCACAAAGTGGGCACAAGTGGGAACCCCGAAGGCTACAGGACCTATTGAAATATGGAAGGCAATTATTCTGACCTGTCAGTGGAGTGCTAGGATGCAATGCCAAGTGCCTGAGATCCCCCACGTGGGTGCCTAAACTGTGGGAAAGCAAGTGAGAGGAGCTAAGAAGTTCAACCTGACAATAGCTCTTTAAAAAATTGGATAATATTTCATTTATATTAGAATCCTCAGAACCAAGCACAATTCTCAGCACATATGAAGAGCTCAATAAACATTTGATGAATAAACAGAGGTGTGGTGTCCCTTCTAAGATTCTGGGAAGGGCAGTAGAGACAGAATCAGCCTTTCCCAGGGATAATGGCCTCACTTAGGTGACATTGTCTGAGAAGCACAGGGGGCTCCTTCTTTCACTGAACGTCTCCAGCAGCCATCATCACAGGTGCAAATGTGACTGCGAGTTGGTCATTTTTCAGTGTCACACATTGCCCCTCTCCCTGGCGAATGGGCTTGGAAGCAGCAGGTTCACAAAGTACTAATATCTAACTGATGTCACTCTCTGAAACGTGCATAGCATCGATGGCCTGATTAGCAGTTGTCAAAAACAAGTGAGGACAAATAAATAAATAAATAAAGACTGTGCTAAAAAGAAACTGTCGACTTAACAACTTGCCTTGAAGCCCAAATAGAGAAGACCCCCATCCTTTGTAACATACAGGCACCACCATATTTTAAGGCATTAGGCAATGTTTGGATTCTCTGGCCCTACGTTCCTTCTTTTTACTCTGTCCTTCCTTTCTGCTGTTCATCAGCCTTAGCTGGAGGAGAGTCGTGTGCACAGGCAGCCTCCTCTCGGTGAAAACAGGCCCCAGTGTGTGACGTCTTGCTCCTGGCTCCAGGTCTTTCTATTCCCTCTCATTTATGCTACCTACCATTTATTTACCCCACTAAATATTAAAACATACTACATGGCTGCAATAACTAAAATTCTGTGGTTCTACCATAAGAATAGACCAAAAAAAAAAAATTTCAATGGATAGCTTAGAAATAGACAGTAGTGTTTATTGATATATATAGAGAGAATAAATGTGATAACCTGAATCAGTTTCAAAAATACATATTGCTGAAATATTTAGTTAACTATTTGTTTTTTAAATCTATTTAATTCCTCATTTATTTTAAAAAAAATAAGTGCAAAAATCTAAACCATAAAAAATTAGAGGAAAATAAAAGTTAAGCTTATCAATTTTCCAGTTTTTCAAGCTTTATAGTTAGATGAGAAATTACAGAAGAAAGTTAAATTCAACAACATATTACCACTTTAAGTCTTTATTTCAGAAAATACCTTGGAACAAAATTTTAAATATTATAGACATCTTTTTTTTTTTTTTTGCAGCAATGTCTTAACTTTTCTTTGGGTAAATAATGTTCCTGCTTGGCTTCCTTAGGGCTGTCTTCATCCCTCCAAAAATGGACATTGAAGATAACTGTGGCCAATGCTACCTTCTACATCCCTAGACAGAATGACCATTCCAGGAATAGGCACATGGCCCGTGTCCACCCAGGGAAACCCAATTCAAGAGCTTGTACTAAAATGACTGGGGAGGGGAGTCCTCTTCACACAGCGGTAGCTGAGAGGGCTGAATCTCTGCTTGGTCATTTTGCCTCCAGACAGAAAAGGTCAACATGAACGAGATCAATCCAGAGGAAATCCCAGCTGAAACAACAGGTGGATTCTGAGCCTGGTTGACGCTGTGAAATCCTGAAACTCAGCTCTACCTGAAGGCAGTTCTCCAGAGCCTTCTGTAACATGAAGCACTTAATTCCCATTTTTATTAGGCTACATTGCAGGGGCTTTCTGTCTCTTCCAACCAAAAAAGATTAAAGCTCATAATGAGGGGAAAGAAAACATAATAAACATTGCATAAGAGTGGTAATTTTCTGAATATATAAATTACTCATATAAATTGATAAGAATTTTACCCCATAAAAAATGAGTAATTTAATAAAAGGATAAAATAGCTAATTAACATGTGAAATTCTTAAAATACACCACACTAATAATCAAAGAAATACAATTAAAGTATATTTTTGATACCATTTTTCGCCTATAAAGTTTACCAAAAAAGGAGTGATGATTATCCAAAATAGAAGTGAGGACGAAGTAAGACACACTCACAAGCACCGCTTACAAGAGTATCAATCTGTACAGACTTTTTAAAATAAAACTATTGGACAATATAGAGAAACACTTCAACATTCTAACACTTTGTTACAATAATTCCACATTTAGGAATCTATCCTAAGAATTTATCTGAAACAGAAATAAAACATTATGTATAGAAACTTCAAAAATCATGTCATTAAAAATGACATTTACGAAGAGTTTTTTAAATGAGTAATAAAAGATTTTCATTATATCCCTAAGTTAAAAATGCAGTAAACAAACTTGTGTTTATAATATGACTATGACTATTTGAAAAATGATGTACACATGGAGAAAATGAAAGAAGCTACACTAAGTGTTCATAGTGGCTTATCACTGGGTGATTGGGTAATATTTCTTTTCTTCTTACCACTTTCCTAAGTTTTCCGCATTGCCTAAAATAAGCATAATCTTGATAATCAATGAAAGATTTTAAAGTTCTTTTTAAAAGGTTACTTGCCCCTTTGTCCCATTTGCTCAGAAGTATCTTTGAGGGTGCAGAATGTCACAGACTCAAAGGATACACTAATTGGAAGGGATTTCAGAAGTGATATGGGTCAACATTTCCCCTAACACAGCTATCACATTCACAGCATCTCTGACAGATAGTCATTCGCTTTTTATTTGCAGACCTGCAAAGAGAGTGGGAGGGGCAAGGCACAGAGCTCATTCATATTTAAGAAGGCTTCTTGTTCTCAGTGATGAAAAGTTCCTACTTATATTGACTCTGCATCTTATGCTGAATTTTCTTATTGTGACTCTTCTCTGATAACGTCGAGTCATTAATCTTAGTCTTACTCTCTGGAGCAATAAAGATCATGTCATGGGAAGATCTTGGCTTTATCATCAAGTAGATCATAGTTGGAATCCTGGCTATACCGCGTATGAGTATGATGATCTTGAACAGCAACCCCGAACCTCTGCTTCGCCATTGGTAGAAGTAAAAGAGATCCTATGTATAAAGCACCTCGCATGGTACATGACACACACTTATTGACTGTTAATTCTCTATCCTCTTATCCTGAAGGCTATGCACGTTGCCTAGAATATAGGAATACAAAATTTTTGTTGAATGAATGGTTTTTCAAACAGCTGTGAATCCACCTAAGCAGATAATAATCCACCTACGTTTCCCCATCATATCTTTGAGAATGTTATGAAAGAATATGAGGTGCTATACGAAATTTAGGATATATTATATTTCAACTTTCCCTTGAATTACGAGACTACAAAAGCGGGGAGATCTGATTAATCTGATGGATGTTCTTCTTGAACCCATGTTGTGCTCAGTGATCACACTCCCCTCATAACTGCTCATAAAACATCTACTTAATAGTCTAGTCAAGAATTGTGCTTAGAATAGACATCAAGATCACTAGGCTATAGTTTTCAAAAATTTTTTCCTTTCCTGTTTTTTTCTTTTTTTGATATTTTGGCAGGTTATGTATAACCTCTCAATGAACTTTCAAGAAAAAAGTGAAGCAATTAAAAAATAAGCTCTAAGTGATACGTGTAAAGTACCTCGCATGGTACACAGCAGATACTTCCTGGCTATAAATTTCCTATATAATATCATCAGAAATCATATTTGTTGGTTCTTTGCACCCTGTATATAATGTATCATTGTCTGAAGATCTGAACTTACTTAAAGTACACTGGTGCTCTCTGCTTCCCTCTGCTACTAGTGATTTGATTCCATCTTCATATTTTCAGTTCTCTTCTCTCCAGAAAAGAGATAAGGCACTCAGAGCCAACAGGAGCAAACTGTGACTTTCATTTTCTCTGTTAACTGTTAATATTACACCAGCCACCCTTGAACAGTGGTTCGCATCCCTCTGGACTCCTTTTAGGATTTCTGGCAAGTCACCTCTCCTCTGAGCCAGCAGTCTTCCCTATATGGTTCATGTTGGTTTCTGCCCATTCATCTTTGGTTACCTAACTCTGATTTCATTCTTTTAGGATAGCACATAGTGATGTTATTTAATATTCTCTCCCTTTTCTTTTTCTTCTGGATTGAAGAAAGATATCAAGTAGGAATTTTCTGGGGTATCTAAGACCCCAGATTAGATACCCCCTGGGGTATCTAATTTTCTGGGTAGGGCTGTATCTAAGACCAAAGCTGAAGACTAAAATATGCTAAGACAACCCCTCTTTTCTAGTATATGGAATGTCCCTATGGAGCTTACTAAGAGGTGTTGTTTTAAAATAAGCTTTACTACCAACCACTGCCACCTCTCCCTGGACAAAGTAAGAAAATAACTTAGAGGGTACTGAGGAGGGTCACCTTTTAAAGAAATACTATTCCATGAGGGAAAAGGAAAGTAGGTTATCTTGCTACCTAAAAGCAAAGGAGGAGGCTTTGAGAGATTTTATTTTAAGAATAGGCAGTGACTACATAAAGGCAAAACGAGCAATTCATTTTCCATTTGACAAGCTGTTTTGCCAGCACACCTGGGCTACCTGAGCCAAGGAAAAGAGGGTTGGAGAGCATAGTGAGGCTGAGAGAAGAGGCAGCAATGACGCTATCTAGCCCCATCATTTGACAGGGCGAGGACAGATGACTTTCCTAAAAGTCAGTAGACACAAGAAAAGTTGTTGAACTCTGAATATCTTCCCAGACATCACCAAGAGGCCTGACCACCAGGAAAGGGGTTTTCAGTTTGGGGTGTACAACTTTTGGAGGGGGTTAGAGAGTAGAAAAAATAAAGCCAAATTCTTCATATCATGAAGTATGTACTGGGAAGGGAAGAACTTTGGAGGCCCTGAGAAGAACCCACCAGCAACTCCATGCCTGCCACACCAGAGGGCATTCATGATTACCTTGAGCCAAACAAGCAAGTGCAATTAACCAAGCAGAGAACTCAACCTCATCACAGGCAGTTAAATAAGAATGCATTTGCCCTTGTCCCTCTTCTACATCACCTATTAAAAAAAATCTCCTGGCCAGAAGATGGAAGAAGGCAAAGTCAATTCTGTGTAGAATGAAGGGAGGAAAAGAACTTGGAATCTAATTTTAAAATCAAATTTTGAAACAACAACACAAGACTATTCTAATAATTGAAAGTGACTGGAAAGTGACTTTCCAACATATTATTAGGGTACCTGTTATCAATCGCATGCAAGTAATTGCATACAATGGAGAAGCACAGTAACTGAAAGCTTATATTTAAATGATTTCAAACCAACAAATATATTTAATTAGATCTTCTTATGCATTCATCTTTGTTTAGAATGACAATGGTCATATTGCCATTATTTGATGTTTTCTCCCTTTTTCTCCCTTGTCTAGATTATACTGTGATTGCAGATTCAGGATATTTATGCCTCTTGGTATCCCCTACAGCAGCACAATAAACATGACATAAAAGAATAAGCTGAGGGGAAAGTCCTCAAAGGGTCCCTATTCTACCTTTGAATACCAGAATTCAGACATGACTGGCGGATGGTAGCAGGGCCTTCACCAAGGAGCAATGACTGGGTGGGATAGAGATGTGATTACATAAACATTCAAAGAGGGTGCCTTGGAACTTCTTGGCAGTGTGAAATATGGAGGGAATTCATGCCAGTGGGAGATCAAGATGCCTGGTTCTATAGAGCGCCAGGGGATGATTTTATAGGTCATCACGTGCAACATCACTTGTAATATCTCCCAACCTATTCCCATAATAGCTTGTGCCAAATTCCACCAGAAGGAGTGATATAGGGAGCTGAAGAAGTGGAGAGAGGAATTATTAAATTAAAATGAATTAGGAAATCAATAGGCACACTAAGGAAATGAAAGTTGAAGATCAGATTGTTATGAAAAAGTCGTATCTGGTGGGAAGCAAGTTCTTTCCCACTTCACCGGGAGTAAAACTAACAGCCCTATGGGATGACATTCACATCAAGAGTTGTACCATCATAAGGCAGCAACAAACCTACCTCCTACATGAAAGTTAGCCCACTTTATCAAGAATGGCAGCCTAAAAAGGGAGCTAGAGAGCAACAGAGAGCAGACTGAAACAGAAAATTGTGTACAATAAATGTTTGCTAAAGTGAGACTGAAATGGTGTTATTAGAGGACTTCTATAAACATCAAAGAAAATGTGAACTACTCTGAAGATCCTGCCAAGAAAAGGGATTTCACAGATTCTATTGATAGGGACTTGAGGGGAAAAAAGAATACTTTCATAATAATTCTCTTTATTATATATTAATCTTACCACTTGGTTATATTGCATCTCTAGAATAATTGTGATCTGGAAGAGGATTAAAACTAAGGTAAGTGTTAAATGTTGAAAACTTAGCATTTGTATTTTAACTGAGCTTACACCAAAGTCATAAGTAACATAAAAATTTCAGGCACCAGTACAGCAAGAAGAGGGGCCTTATGAGAATGGACTGCATATGTATAAAATTTGTATGATATTGGCAGCCTAGGACTAGATACTGATTTTCTATTCTATAAGGCTATGTTTCTGACCAATGTTAAAAGGCAAATTTTTTGAGAGTTTTTTTTTCTTTATTTTACATTCACGAGTGATAAATTTAAGTTGATCTAACTCATTGCTCAAACTTTTTTGTGACCACTGAATAAATGAAATGGTATTCTCACAGAACCAAAGCTCAGTGACTTTCAGGTGTTTTTTTTAAAGTCTGACATGAAATCTTCTATACCTCATGAATAAAATAAATTTGGCAAGTTGTATTTCAGAATATTTCAGCTGAATATTTCATATCCAACTATTTGTTATAAAGAGATATTGGAAACCCTAAAGTGATAATTTCCCCATTTCGAATATTTCTGAATTCCTTGGGGGAAAGAAAAAGGTGAGTCCATTGCTACAGGACTCAAAAAAATTGAAAATTACCACATTCAGAATTTAGCATTACTTATTAGTTGGGAATTCAAAATACCTCTGAATTATAGTACTTTTTGGAAAGAGAAGAAGGCATTGGCCTGGAATACCATATCTAGTTTGACTAGAGACAACACAACTGATAAACAAATAATATGCACTTTTACCCCCAAGGATCTGGGAAATAAGCACAAACAAAATAGTCAAGGGCTTAAAATTTAGGTATGGGAAATTTACTGTGGCTAAAGAGAGAAGAAAACGGTTGATCCCAGAGGGAACGAGTAGATGGTAATGTAGGATGCAATTAAGAGCAGTGATAAAGCAATTCACTACTATTGTTTTGTTTCATCCAGTCACTCTAAGCAAAGGCATCTGCAACAAGGGAATGGTCCTCTCTACTCCAGCATCTGGGGAATTCAGGGATTTCCAGCACAAAGACCCATCAGTTGAAGGGCAAAGTGACAGAGGATTCAGGGAGATTCGTTGGCTAATGGACAGGGGAATAAATTCTCCCAGAACACCCCCTGTTCAAACCACTGGAAATGGAGTCGCCCTTCAGATAATCTGTATGCCTGTTTCTTTTTTCCATTTTCAATTTATAATAACAATAACGACCTAGACACAGGACATTTCCTGGGCTTTAATGACTGTCTGAGGTTAATGGCCCTCAACTACACCTCAGGCCATCAACCCCTCCCAGCTGGTCATTAATCTCCAGGAAATATCCTGTTCCAGGGTCATTATTGTTTCAATATCAACTATACCTTAAAAGCTTTATGGATTCTGCAAATACAGATCTCTCACCAATGGAGGTTATAAAACCTGTTTAGAATTCTGAAATTATCTTGAGTTTGACCTCTCAGAGATGTTTTCTTCAAAACTAAAATCGGCTTGGGAAAACACTCGACTTTGTTTATTTATTTATACTTCCTCAGGAAAGAGGTCTACTAAATATTATAAGGACTCAAACAAAAATCAATTAATATTGGGGAGAAAAGTCAACTTTAAAGAGGAATACCATATCTCCTGAACAAGAGCATAACTCAGCCCTTGAAAACAAATGTTATTTGTGAAAATAGCTCCCTATAATGATTTATTGCTTAAATGTCACCAGATTATATCCCACACACAGAATGTATCTAATTCTAAAGTTTCCTTTTCATTTTTGTGCAATCTATACATTAATATTATCACAACAAGAATTCCATATGAGGAGGGGCTGAGACCTGAGTGAAATATGACTTCTGGACAGGGTAGTTATTAAGAGTCTGATTCAGCAGTAAAGAGAAAGGTTTCCTGGGTGATTGTCCAGAAAGCCTTTGAGATCTAGAGAGCTAGTATAGGCAAAGGAGGGGGAGAAGGCAGGAAATCTAGCAAATGGTAATAGAAGCATGCCCCAGTAAACAGGAAAACCATACAAACATGGGGACTTGGGCAGGCAGGTCCTCAGAGAGATGTGGAAATACTGGATGGATCCCAACTTTGAGGAAGAATCAAGGGTCAAAGAATCAATGGAGGTTGTGACAAGAATACAGTCTAAATGCAGGGTTAGCCAGAACAACATTTGCAGGTCATGGTTTCAGATCCTGAAACTAAGGAATGAGTTAGGACACTGGTCACAGGAATGAAGCACAAGCTCATGTACCAGACCAAGAGCAGAAAATGAGTGAAAACAGGAAGACAAGCTGTTTTGGTCTGCTCCGGCTACTGTAACAAAATGCAATACACTGAATGACTTAAAAAAAGGAAATTTATACCTCCCAGTCCTGAAAGCTGGAAGTCTAAGATCATTTCAGTTTCTGGTGAGGGCCCTCTTCCTGGTCTGCAGACAGCCACGCTCTTACTGTATCCTCACATGGCAGAGAAAGAAAGAGATTTCTTGCATGTCTTCTTATAAGAACCTTAATTCCTTCATGTGGGCTCCATCCTCAGGACCTCATCTAAACCTAATTACCCCAAAGGTCCTACCTCCAAATACTATCACACTGAAGATTAGGGATTCAACACATACATTGCGGGGAGACACAAACATTCAGTTAGTAGCACAGGCTGACTGGATTCTACCTGAATTAAACTCTCCATGATCAGTGATAGAGTGATCTTGGAGTCTGGCAAAGAGCTGAATCTTGGAGATACAGGGCTGTAGAACAGAATATCAGACGGGTCACACAGAGCTATCCACTCTAATACTCTACTTACAAAGGGAAAAAATAAACATTTCTTTGTGAAGCCACTTAATAATTTTACACTAGGTCATAAAAATGTGAAACTGCAAGGCATCAGGACTCAAAGAGCAGGGAGTAGAAGTAAACAACAGTTTCCCAGAATTTTCAGATAAAGTCTTCATCAGAGGGAAATGAATTATTTAACTCATAGAAAATCAAATGATATACTATTGTTTTACTACCTGACTGCTGTTATAACACCTGCTGCAAGCACTGAAGTTAACACACTGACTGCTATTGGAATATTTTAACTGTGGAATCAGGAAAGTATAAAACAAAAGATGAATTTGAAATAGACTCTGAGACAAAGGCCTAAGTATAAATAGCTTATTTGGAAAACTGTTTAGATGATTCTTAAACCCCACCTACTTTGACAATTTAAGTTGAGCCAAGGAGGGCTGTCAGAAAGATGGCAGAATAGGAGTTCTCCAGCTTCACTTTGCCCCACAGAAATACAACTAGAAGCTATCCACATGCAAGAATACCATCACACATATTCCAGAACGTTGGAGTGAGGCTGAGACACCTCCTTGCACTGTGCAACCAAGAAAAGTAGTGATCAGAAGATCAATTTTCTTTGACCAAACCACACCTCGCCAAGCTGGCACACTGCCACACACAGAGAATTCCTCTAAACACATTTTTACAGTAGGAAAGGTGGTTTGGAGGTGAACATTCAGCTTCTCCACCATTCTGGTACTTTGCTCACTCCTATCTTGCCCCAGGAAATATTGGGACTACTGGCAGGGCTAGACCACCTGGAATCCATTAAAAACAAAGAACAGGGGTGGAAGACTCACAGTGACTAGCATGCAGGTCTTAGTATTTGCTCTGCATTCCAGCCAACGAAAGCACCATGCCAGTGAAACTAGTCAATAGCATCTCATTGCAGGAAACACAGTGCACAGGTCTTTCAAGCTGAATGCCTAGCCAGCTTCCCTACACAGCCTGAGTCTCGTCAAGTCCTGCCCAGGTCAAGAGGCAACTGTAGGTGAGAAATTTCCCATAGAGAGAGTATCTGGCCCCACCCAACCCTAGCTGCAGAGTGGGGACTCCACCAAACCTTGGTGCTCTACTTAAGCCTCTCTAGGCCAAGAGGCAAGCCCAAGCCCACACATAGCTGCGGGGCATAGTCTCTGGCCCTGTGCACACTGTGTGGCTGAGCAGCAACCCAGAGACTTCACTCAGCCTCAGAGACCCTCACACAACCCTTCTCAACTACAGATTCTAAACAACAGTACTGCCCATCCAGGGAAAGCAACCTGCCACCCTGCTTGATTATAGATGACTGCAGAGCCCAGCCAGCAGCCCCACCTAATGGCAGCGTCCAGTCAGTGGTCTCACTGGACCACAGATCACAGCCAACAGTATCATTCAACCTCAAAGCACAGCAAGTACCTCAGCCTGACTAGGGAACCCAACACCAAGGTCTGCCTTTTCAAGGTCACTACCAGCCAGCACATCCACAAGCCCAGGCTAGGTCAAATAACAAAGGTTTATCACCACCAAAGAACTTCTACAAAGGCCAGAAAAGGTGGATGTCTCTTCAAATGTGCAAGCATCAATGTAAGGACATAAGGATTATGAAAAAATAGGGAAATATGACACCATCAAAATAAACTAATAAAACTCCAATATTGGACCCAGAAGAAATGGAGATCTATCAAATGACTGACAAAGAATTAAAAATACTCGTCTTAAAAGTTTGGGGAACTACAAGAAAATACAAATAAAAAATTAAATGAAATGTGGATAATTCATGAACAAAATGAGAAATTTTACAAAGAAATAAAAACAATTTTAAAAATCAAATAGAAATCCTACAGATAAAGAATGTAACAACTGAACTGAAAAATTCAATAAAAAGCTTCAACAGCAGACTTGATCAAGCAGAAGAAAGAATCAGCGAGCTTGAAGGTAGGACATTTAAAATTATCCAATCCAAAGAGTAAAAAGAAAAAAAATTTAAAAGAATGAAGAAGGTTTATGGAAATTATGGAACACCATCAAGCAAACTAACCTTCACAGAGTAGTTATTGAAGGAAATGAGAGAGAAAAAGGCCTAGAAAGGATATTTAAGGAAGTAATGGCTGAAAATTTCTCCAATCTGAGGAAAGATAACAACATTCAAGAACAGGAAGCTCAGAGGTTGCCAATCAAATTCAACCCAAAGAGGAGTTCACCAAGATACATCATAACCAAATTATCAAAAATCAAATACAAAGAAAAAATACTAAAAGCAGACACAGATAAGAAAGGTATCACTTTCAAGGGAACCACAATAAGGCTTTCAGTGGATTTTTCAGCAGAAACCCTACAGGCCAGGAGAGAGTGGGATGATATGTTAAAAGTGCTGAAAGGAAAAACCTGTTAAACCAAGAATACTTTACCTGGCAAAGCAGTCCTTCAGAAATGAGGGGGAAATTAAAACTTTCCCAGACAAACAAAGGCTAAGGGAGTTCATCACAGCTAGGCCTGCTTTACATGAATTGCTAAAGGGAGTTATTTAAGCTGAAAAAAGGTTGCTAATTAATAACATAATACATATGAAAATTTTAAAAATGAATGGTATAAATAATACATAGTAATACTCAGAATTCTTTAATACAGTAAGGAGGGTATGTAAAACAATTTTATCCCTACTAGGAGGGTTAAAAAACAAAACTATTAAAAGCAACTGTAGCTACAACAAATTGTTAATGGATACAAATTACAAAAACAAATGTAAATTTTGTTTATTATCAAAATAATAAACATTGGGGGAGTGAAAATGTAGAGTTTTTGCATGCAATTGAAAGCACATTATTATCAGCTTAAAGTAGCCTGTTTTAAGTATAATATATTTTATGTAAGACTCAAGGTTACCACAAAGCAAAAACCTATAGTTGCACAAAATATTTAAAGAAAGAAGATAACAAGAGAGGAAGAAGAAAAACCAAAGAAGTTACAAAACAATCAGAAAACAAATTACAAAATGGCAGTAGCAAGTCCTTACCTATCAATAATTACCTTGAATATAAATAGATTAAACTCTTGGGTAAAAAGACACAGAGCTGCTGAATGGTTAAAAAAAATTCAACCATATTTTGCCTATAAGAGACTCACTTCACTAGTAATAATACATATAGACAAAAACTAAAAGTATGGAAAAAATGTCCCACATAAATGAAAACCAAAGGAAAGCAGGGGTAGCAATACTTATATCAAAAAAAAAATAGACTTTAAGTCAAAAACTATAAAAAGAGACAAAGAAGGGGTTAATTGGTGAATGGATTAATTCACCAAGAACATATAACAGTTGTAAATATATAGGCACCAAACATTAGAGCACCTAAATGTATAAATCAATTATTAAATGATCTGAAGGAAGAGATAACTATTAATATAAAAGTAGGGGACCTCAATACCTTACTTTCAACAATGGACAAATCATCTAGACAGAAAATCAATAAAGAAGCTTTGGACTTGAATTGCACTTTAGATCAAATGGTCCTAACAGATACATACAGACCATTCTACCCAACAGCAGCAGCACACATATTTTTCTCCAGTGTACATAGAACCTTCTCCAGGATAGGTCATATGTTAGTCCACAGGACAAATCTTAACAAATTTAAGAGGACTGAAATTATGTCAAGGACCTTTTCAAATGACAATAGCATGAAACTAGATATCAATAACAAGAGAAATCTTGGAAAATACATAAATATGTAGAAATTGAACAACATACTCCTAAAGAACCAGTGAGTCACAAAAGAAATCAAAAATGAAATACAAAAATACCTTGAGACAAACTAAAATGGATACACAAAATACCAAAACTTATGGGATGCAGCAAAAGCAGGTCTAAGAGAGATATTTATAGCGATAAACACCTATAGCAAAAAAGAATAAAGATCACAAATAAACAACTTGATGTTACATTTCAAGGAACTAGAAAAAGAACAAACTAAGGCCAAAGTGAGCAGAAGGATGGAAATAATAAAGATCAGAGCAGAAATACATAAAATAGAGACTAGAAAACAATAGAAAAAAATCAATGAAACTAAGAGGGGTTTTTTTTGAAGAGATAAAAAAAATTAAAATAAAACAAAGATAAAAATAAAGGTAAAACAAGGTCCCTTAATTAAAATAACTAGCAAGAAAAGAGAGGCTGTTCAAATAAATAAGATCAGAAATAAAAGAGGAAACATTACAACTGATACACCAAAATACAAAGGATAATAAGAAACTACTATGGACAATTATATGCCAACAAATTGGTTAACCTAAAAGAAATGGATAAATTCTTAGAGACATACAACCTACCAAGACTGAATCATGAAGAAATAGAAAATCTGAACAGACTATCACACACACACACAAAAAAACAATTAAAAAATGGGCAAAAGACACTAACAAACATTTCTCAAAAGAAGACATGCAAATGGTCAATAAGAACATGAGAAATGATCAGCATCACTAATCCTTAGGGAAATGCAATTTAAAATCACAGTGAGATATAATCTCATACCTGTTAGAATGGCTTTTATCAAAAAGATAAAAGATAACAAGTATTAGAGACGGTTTGGAGAAAAGGAAACTCTTATACATTGTTAGTAGGAATGTAAATTAGTATAGCTATATGGAAAATGGTATGGAGGTTCCTGAAAAAACTGAAGTAGAACTACCATATGATCCAGTAATCCCACTTGTGGGTATATATCCAAAAGAGTTGAAATCAATATGTCAAAGGGATATCCACACTCCATTGTGCATTGCAGCACTATTCACAATAGCCAACCTATTGTGAATCTACCTGAGTGTGGAACCTACCTAAGTGTCTATCAGCAGATGACAAGGTAAAGAAAATGTGGTATATACACACAATAGAATATTATTCAACCTTAAAAAAGAAAAAAGTCCTGTCATTTTTGATAACATAGATGAACTTGCAGGACATTATGCTAAGTCAGGCCAGAGATACAAATATTGTATGATCTCATTTATATGTGGAATCTAATGATCAAACTTGTAGAAGTAAAGAGCAGAATGATTGTTACCAGAGGGTGGGGAAGGAGGGAGGGAGCAGGGAGTTGTTGATTAAAGGATACAAAATTTCAGATAGGAGGAATAGATGTTGAGATCTATTGCACAGGAGGGTGACTGTAGTCAACAATAATGTATTATATATTTCAAAATAACTAACAGAGTGTCGCGCGCCCCTCGCCAGCAAGGACCACGCAACACTTGGAGTTCTTCT
>VBSM01001044.1:14635502-14656153 GCA_008086735.1 Cheirogaleus medius | reverse complement strand
ACACACACAGAGGATAACTACGTGAGGACATAGGAAAGAGCCATCTGCAAGTCAAGGAGAGGCCTCAGGAGAAACCAACTCTGCCAACAGCTTGATCTTGGACATCCAACCTACAGAACTATGAGGAAAGAAATGTCTGCTGTTTAAGCCACCCAGTCTGTTGTCCTTGGTTATGGCAGCCCTACCAAACGCAGGCACTCTCCTGACCCTGAAAAGCTTGAAATCTGACTCAGGTGGGGCAAGGGCAATATACATAACCTTAACATTTGTACCCCCATAATATGCTGAAATAAAAAAGAAAAAAAATAAATAAAAGCTTGAAATCCAATAGGGGAGACAGTTATATGTAAACAGGTAAGGGGTATGGTAAAAAGAAAAGTTACGGTAATTTAATTATGAATATTATCAACTCAGCAGAATTTCTTGTAGCAATTAAAATGGTAATTATAGAAAGTGGAGATAGGGCCTTTGAAAAGGTAATTTAGCAACCTGGGAAATGTTTGTAAAATGTATTAAGTGAAAAGGAAAAACAAAAATATATCTATTCTAGGATAACTATAAAAGATAGGTTGTTAATAGACAAATAATGGAAGAAAACTTTAAGAATACAGTGTTTTTGCTTTAAGGTGAGAGCTTCGATGAACTTTCATTTTTTAGTTTTTTATTGTTATTATAATAGCAATGATGCAATACATTTTAAAACATTTAATTAAAAAAAATACATGAATCTTGTACCAGTTCAAACTATCATAGTTTATTCATTATGAAATTCTCTTAAAACCAATATTGACTTGTATATGATTAAGCAAAAAATAAAAGTAAAAACAAACAAAAAGAACCTGGGCCAATTGACAATATTAACTAATGGGTACATTTCCTCTCTGTCTCACTCTTTGTTTCACATTTCAATTTAGTTTAGTTCAAGTTTCTGCTTCTGAGAAAGATGGGAGAGAAGTGCTCTAAGAGGAAATTCAAAGAGATTTTAAAAGCCTAAACTTTGTTCAGAAATAGTCTCTAAGGATAAGAAAGGACTAAAAGGAAAACAGCACATTAGAGTCTGTATTCAAAGAACAATGATCTAAAATGAGGTTCTAGAGCCCTGCCCAGCTGTGAGCCTTAAAACCAGGCTCACTTTATAAAATACCCAAGAAGAATTTGCCAAAGTCTGAAGTGAAGACGAGCGAGGTGCGCAGAAGACAGGGCTCCCCATCCCTGTGAGGCAGCCGGAAGGGCCAGAGCCTGGGCAGCTTCCGTTCAGGGTTCAGGGACCTGGCCAGTCCATCCCCATGCAGCAAAAGGGCTAAGGCTCTGCAAATAGACCCCAAATGCCCAGCCTGGAAATAGAGCAGGTGTTTTCACAGCGGACATCCACGCAAAGGCAGCTACTTTCGGGCAGCAGCAGAGCAAAACGTGAAATGTCTCTCAGCGACTCCTCTGCACAGGGCAAGGCATGGCATGGAAAAGTTAACAAGGCAAAACAGCTGCTCTAAAGCTGCACTGGGTGTTAATCAAGCCATCTCCCAAATAGCAGGAAAGCTTATATCAAAGTCCTTAATTTGCCCCCAAGGCCCTGTTTTAACCTTGATTTAACAATTCCCATTGAGAGCAATCTGTTATCCTTATCCCACACAAGGCCCCAAGGTTGGGTTCTGCTGATCATACCAGCTTGCCTTTGGTAACCCCTCAAGGAGAAAAGCTCTCCAGGAAAGAGATGGAGCTTTATTTTTATACCAGTTAAAGCCCCTATCCAATCCATTAACAGCTACAATAACCTTGGTCCAGGGCATTTCCTGCAGAAGCTATAACCAGCTGGGGTTAATGAACTCTCCCTACCATTAATTCCTGGGAGAGGCCATTGGCCTGAATTGTTACTTAATTACTCTTCTGTGTACAGCTTCATAAAGCAATGAAATGCCTTCTTTCAGGAAGAAGGGAGATGGTAATGGGGTCATCAGAGGCCATTAATTTTACAAATAGTTTGTTAGAAACTACAGTATGTTAAGAAGTCACTGTGGCTCACAAATCAACTCAATGTGGTCCTTATTAAGTAGAGACCCAAAACTTCACAGGTTTCCATGACTTGCACACACAAAAAGTTACAAACTATGCAGAATCTGGTCAAAATGTACACACACTGAGGTATGCAGAAATGTATGCTTTATATTCTGCAACCATTATTGTCTTTCTCTCCAGCTCCTATTCTTAAGGTTGGCAGAAAAGACTTCATGGAGCCAGTTGGAGACATCATGGATTTTTCCTATTTAAAAATCTCTTTTGGGTAATTCCTCAGTCTTTTAGGGAGATTCTCCCTCTCCGGAGCTCTCCTCTTTCCCAGGAGGGTGGCAGGTATAAGGAAAAGCTATGTATCCATGAGGCCTTGCAGGAAAAGCTTTGGGTCTTCATGGTGCTCCAGATCTGCTGGACTCTGTGTCCACCTCAGCACAACCCAAGGTCTTTTCTTGTCCACCAAGCCTCTTGCCATAGCCATACCCCACTTCTGGGTCTGAGATTGTTCAGCCACTTTCTCTCCACTACCCAATTTAAAATTGCAACATCCTCCCCCCACCACATATATTCACGCATGCACACACACAAACACACACCCTGCATTTGCTCTTACCCCCTTCACCTCTTTATGTTTTTTCTGTCAACCTAAAATAATCCAAAGTGTAGAAGTTTGGGATTATTTATATAGACAAAGTGTAGAGAAGCTTAATAAAATTTTAACATATTTCTACGTAAGGCTTAATGCCTAGTTACAACAATCTGATTAGTTAAGGTGGTCTTTTTCTTTCGGGAAATGTATATTGACCATTCCACATTGAAGATGTAACAGTCATGGGGTCTTTTGCACCATCTGGTCTGAGTTAGGTACAAGACCATAAAGAAGGCAGTTAATCTCTCACAAAGATCAGTGGTTGGAAGAGGGGAGGTCTGGTCTCTGGTGTTTCCTAGTCATTTATAGAACAAGAACAATGAGGAAGAGAGTTAAGCTATAATCTAAAAAGTAGAATTGCAAACATGCTACATGACTCAGTCTTTAGTGCTTAATTTCCCCCTTGGCATAACAAATTTAGAGGGTACTCAAATTTTATTTTCTTTTACACTTTATAGCATTCTCCTCTTTTATCATACCAAACAAAGTTAATTTAGGTATTTATTTTATTGATTGTGTTACTCTCCCCCTCCAACACACATACACACACACACCTTAGAGTGTAAACTCCATGAGGGCGAATGCTTTTGGCTGTTTTGTTCACTCTTTCTCTCTGATGCTTAGAGGAGAGCCTGGAAGACACAGGTGCCCTTTCAGTGTTTCAATGTTTATTGAATGAATGAGTAGTTAGTTGGCTACACCGTGGGATCATGCTGGCCACGGGACCCAGAGTACCCATTTTAGTCACACTTGGGCAAGAAGGCAGCCTTATCTCCCGGAGAAATAAAGAGTAGGTGCTGCCCCTCAAATTGTCCAGAAATCAGATCCACTGAACCTACTGCTGGTTAGGGCAGACTCGGCCATGAAACCCACACCCCCATCTAGGCTCTGAACTCTAGAGGAATGATGAGAAACTGTTGCCACTCACCCACTGTGACATGCTGCCCCGCCCATCCTGTGTCAATAGCACAGTCATGACCTCTCGGAAGGTTCTGAGATTCTATTGGATGGTTCCAGTGGGAAAAGGTTAGACTCTTCAGAAGCTAATTGACTAGGGCAGGATCAGGAAGACAATACACATCGGAAGAGAGGTAGAGTCTGTAGAAAAAAAGGAGAAGAAGAGAAAACTAAGAGGAGGAGAGAGCCAAATAATTTACTTAGGCTTGGTTTTCTGAGCCCTCTTTAACACTGAAGATCTCAATAACTGGAAATTCTTGCAAAGGCTGGTCTACAGAGCAGAGATTAATTTTTCAGGGCAGTTAGGAACCTACATCCATGCCCATGGGGCCTTACGGAAAACAACTGGGCCTAGCGAAAAAAGATACTTAAGACTGATGCCCTCTATGTCTTCTTACTGTCTTATGTAAATTTCCAAAGGGTTTTGTGTTGGTTACATTCACCTCTGAATACATCTGCTAGCAGGACATACATTGCATTATCCTAACTGAATCCTTATTAAGACATAATCAGATCATGGGAAGAAGAATCAGGGGACTGGGTTTTGTCATGGCTAAAATGTGGGGATTGAAGGGAAGAAACCAATTAACTCTGGGGGGACTCTTGGTTAGTTACTCTATGCTTCGTGAAGGGACTCATTTCCCCAACTCATCAGATACATCTCTGCTGGCATTTTAGGGACTACAATGGAAGAACACCAGGAAGATCAACTAGAGTATGAGTAAGTAATCATGATTATGCAAAGCAACAGCCAAGGACCAAGGTGTGAAGCAGGTCTACTACTAACACCTTCCCTCACCTTCCAGTCTCCCTCTCCCCTCCTACTCCCATCCATCCACCTACCCCAAACCCTACCCCAAGCACTTCTCACTCTCCTGAAGTAGTAAATATTGTAAATCCCCCATCCAAGCCAGTCCTTCCACGTTATCACTTTATTTTCCAATATCATGCTTCACTCCTACCCCCAACAAAAGTTCCTATTCCTCACTACCCTATTCCTGGTTAATTAATTAAAAGTCAAGCCAATGAATTAATTTACACACAAGAAAAAGAAAATTTTATTGAGATCCTCCCATGTGCCAGGTAGCCTTTCTAGACTACTCTAGAGTTACCATTATTTTGTCCAAATGTACTTCAAAAAAAGATGTTTGCATTCTTAAAAAGCTATACCTGGAGCATATCTGTGTGTGCTCTATGGAATGATTCTCAAGGTAGAATCTCAAACTTTGTAGCAGGCATCTGTAGGAGAAGTATTGAGGTGGCAGGAGGGAGGGAAGGACTGAAGCTTTACCGTACTGGTAGAAATTTCTTGTGGCTCTGCATACAAGCCAGGCCCAACCAGGAGTGATATGCCAGGTGCCTAGATAAAAGTACTTGATAAAAGTGTATTGCATGAGAAGGTTTTGCAACCAATTTATCTAAGAAAAGATTGCCAAGAGAAATAATTCTCTTGATGCAAAGAGCTATTTAAGGGAGCAAATCTTCTCATGAAACCAGAGTGGAGGTACACTATTATATTGAGCACTTTGGAGGAGAAAGCCTGGGAAAGACCTCCCTTGCTGACTGCGTTGAGAATTAGTGAAACAATTGTAGAGCATGATTAGGAAACATAATATCTCAAGAATGAAAAAGGAAAGGTGTGTCCCCAGATAGAACAAGGTTAATGAACTGCATGCATGTCTTCTAGATATCACCTTTGGCTCAGTGATTATTGATCTTAAGATAACTAGCCTTTGTTCATTTTGGGGGCTGAGTCTATAGGTCAGAGAAAATGGAAATCTTAAGATTGGCCCAGTCAAAGAGAAACATTATCAGTTTGAACATGGACCTTGAAAGGGATATGCAAAGAATAGATGAAGCAAATCAGGAACTTCTTCTCAAAATCCAGGAGAGAGAAGATGAGATTCAGAGGTGAGTAGTAGGGTTTCATGAGGGAAGTTCTCAATCCAAAGGAAGGAGTGGAGGAAAAGAGACAAAATTAATTTTTCCTGGCTTGCTCTAGAGTCCTATATCTTGTGTAGCAAAAAAAACAAAAAATTTCTTCATTCTTTGGCACTTCTCTGTGGCTTAAATGCTGAAACATAGCAAGTTTAAAATAGATACCTAAAAGACCAAGTAATATTTACTTGAGAGAATATTGGAGCATTTCTCTTGGGAATCAGGTGGGTCTTACTTCTTGTGACTTTGAAGTGATTCTGATTCCATGAATTCATTAAAGAAGAGTTTCCAACTTGAGATTCATGTACATCATCATTGAAGTACACTTGCAATTGACATCTGCATTTTATCAGTTCTGAAACTGTCAATCGTGGGTCCTCACGGAGTGTGCTTCTGTTGTCCAGGCTGGAAAATGAGGTCACTCAGACTGGAGACCTGACAGAAGACGAGGAATGGGAGAAGGACAACTGCACCACAATGGAGCGGGAAAACGCCTTGCAGGAGCTGGAGGAAGAAACAGCCAGACTTGTAAGTGAGAAGGTGGGGAGAGCCATTTAATAGGTTTTATTCCTCTTGCTGTCCCTCAACAACTGTCAGATAATCCTATACAAAGAATAGTTACCGCGACAATCATGACAGAATTTGTCCATGCACGGAAGGGGATCTGTGGAGGGCAGGGTTTCCTTGGTAATGTTCAGTATTGGGAAGCCCCAGAGATGGGCATCTCCATCCCTGTTAAGTTGGTGTGCACACACTACAGCATGCAAGTAGTGTATGGAAAAATATTGCTGGGATAAAACGGAAGACAACCAACCGAACAAGAACAGGTGCTGGTGGACAGATGCACACTTACACTCTGCTTCTTTCTCTCCGCAGGAAAGGAAGAATGAGACGCTGGTCCACAGTATAACAGAACTGCAAAAAAAGGTGAGGTGGGGCTCTTGCCTTCTCCAGTGCCCCCACAGTAGCCCCATGCAGCAAAGAGGCAAGGGGGGGACTGACCATACAGGCCACCCACACATCAGAGAGGCCCCTACTTGGAGTGGGTACTGCTCTCTGATCCACTCCCCTAAGTCTGAGGCTCATGACCTACATGCTGTGGATTTTCTCTGCAAATATGTGGTGAAGTGAGTAGATAGGATATCCAGCGATTCCATGGGTTCTTCCTTCTCATATAAGAAAATATATTCCAACAAGTACTCTGTTGAAATGATTAACGGGGACCTTTGTAGCAAGACATTAATTTTACTTTCAGCAAAGATTAAAACAACAACAACAACTTAATCCCTAAGGATTCCCTTTTCCTTGTCTAGACCTTTCCTTTTACCCCAACGCCTCCTCAAAATACAGTGGGCTTCCTATAATTCCCTTACTCTCTGCCCCATGCCTGCATCCCTGAGTAACCCAGCATGAATTAGGGGTTCAGGGAGTATTCCTGCCTTGAGTGGACTCTAGCACTGGTGACCAAGATCAGCGAGAAAAAGACAGAGGTAGAACAAAGATGTTTCCACAGGGCACCAGGTATCTACCAAGAGACCATCTCCTGGCAGCTTTTATCAAGGCCATAGCTACCGATCCTCACATAGCAGAGAATGTCTTTGCCTTCCACATTTCTTAGCTTAATTTATTTTTTATTTAAAATGTATTTTTTATTTCAAACTATAGCTTACAAGGAAATCACAAAAGATAACCAAGTGTGAACAAAGTAATCTAGATGGAACCCCAGAAGAGTCAAAGGTAAATGAAAAACCAATCCTGAATGAGGGTGAGCTATGTGACCAGGAAACAAGCTGTTAAGGTGGAAACAATTGTCAAAGTTGGGACGAATTCTTGGTAGTTTTTGCCAATGTCAGGATTAGGTCTGAGCCACTAGGTGCTGAATTCTTCTCTGCCCTTAGTAAGGAATGTCACTCTGAAGCCTTATTTTTTGTTCTCTCTTTTATTAGGAAAAGCAGGATACAAATGCACATATAAAATTTGAGGCAGTTGAAGTCCATAGTTTATATCCTGGTCTCAGCACCTAATTTAGTGTGCGAAGTTGGGCAATTTAATCACTTCCTCCCACCCTTAGCTTGAGAATTAAAAGAGATTGCATATATAAAATATTCTTCTCCTTTTTGCATGGACGAAACCCCAAAAATTCACGTAAATTATTATCTAAAAGTCTTGCTGAGGTATATGTATGAATTCATGGAGGCAGAACTAGGATTTGTAAGTCTACTGAGTGCTAAGCAATTTGTATACTCTGTCATCGATTCTAATCCAGGAAAGCATTCGTGCAATTAGTCACTCGCAGATTTAGTGACCACTACCTGCTAATCACATCACACAGTGCTTAGCATTTCTCTAATTGTGTTCCAGAGCTAGGCACCTGGGGCCAACAACAACCTATCTGATTAAAAATAAGTAAATAAAATAAACAAAAAATAAGAATTAGAGAATTTTTTTATTCAGAGAGCAAATACAAATTTTTCTTGACTCTTTCTCCAGAGTTACATTTTTGTCCTTGCCTTATCTAACTTCTCTTTACCTGCTAAAGCCCACACTTTGCTGTGTGCATGAAGTCTCTGAAGATACAGATACACTGAAAATAGAAATAGAAAGTGAAAGTATAGATGATGACTCCCCTATTTCTGCTGGCCAATTTAGTGTTGGTGGCCACATAAACAGGAGGTCCAAAGCCACCAAGGAAGCTTTCTTGGCTGTGCTCATCCAGAAAAGTTATCTAGAAAGATATCTGGAAAAGAAGGCAGGACCGTGAGTACACATCAGGAAGATACCGGAGTTAAGACTAGAAAGGGTCATGCAGACCCTTGACTACAGTTGCTATATGACTATAGCGACCAGGAGACTGATTTTCTTCCAAGATTCCTTCTTCTGCCCAGAAGGTAAGCATAGAATTGAATAGTGACATTTTAAATCTGGCCATGCCAGCTATGTCAGGTGAGCTGAGCTGATAGAGGATAGAGTCCCAGGCTTTGTCAGAATAACGCTCATTATTTTGCTAGCAGCCCAGCCCTAAAGAGTTCTAGAGTATCACTAACGCTCTAAACCACTCTCTTTTGCCCACCTATTTTGTCAAATTCTCAGGTAGGATCTCTAATTCTATGAACTATGCAGCATCTCTTTTGCTTCTGCTCCCCTGACATGCTGGTATTCAGTTCAGCAGCTTAGTGGGGTGCCTGCTTCAACCCCTTCTGACTCTCACCATTGGATTGAAACTACAGCCCTCAGCACATTTGGCTGACTGGCCCTGGATGTAATTGACTCGAGGGGGAGGCAACAGTCAGAAGAGTCCAGAGGTGAAATAATGACACCCAGATGAAAGTGGGAACATCAGGGCTGCAAGGGGAAGGAAGGATTGTCATGTCCGCCCCACCTCCAATACGCATTAATGCATCTGCTCCTCCCTATCTGCCACCACCGTTACAGCTGCCCTTCTGCAAGCCACCATAGCCTCGTACCTGGCAACTGGAGTCATCTCTTCACTAGTCTCCCTGCTCCTACCTTTACTCCCAAACAATCCATTTTTCAGACAAAGAAAAGACTGTTCTTTAAAAATATAAGTCAGATTGTGTCTTTACACTTCGATCTCTCTCCTGGCCTCTGCAGTTAGAATAAAGAAGCAAACTCCTTCTAGAAGCCACAGGGCCCTACACCATCAAGCCCTGCCTGCCTTTCCCTTCCTCGTCTCCTTCCCACCAGCCTTCCTGGTGCTCCAGCCACAAGACTCCTTCACACATCAAGTCTGTTCTACATCATGGTCTTGAGCCTGACTGTAGCCTCCCCGTAGAACATATTTCTTGCAGATCTCCATTTGGCTAATATTTATCATTTAAATGTCAGCTCAGCTCAAGTATCATCTCATCAGAGGCCTTCGCCAACCACCGACCTCTGCCTCTCACACCGATCACTTCCACTCCCCCTACCACCACTGTCTCTCATTGATCTGTTCTTATTTCCTTCATAACACACCCTACTGTCACGTTGGTTTATTTGCTGTGCCCCCCCACACTAGAATGTCAGTCCTGTAAGCGTAGAGAGCCTGTGCATCCTGTCTGCCACCGTATCCTTAGTACCACGCCCCCCACACACACTTCACTCCAGCATAGTGGCTGATGCAGAATAGCCCTTTGCCAAATATTTAAGGAAAGAAAAGAGGGAACAAGAAATACGGGGAGGGAGAAAGGAGAAAGCAAACACCTTGGATTCTGACTAACTGTATAAAAGGAAAGCTGAAGTTTTTCAAGACTGATGTTATTTCTAAGAGAAATAGCTAAGTAAGGGAAGAAAGCTAAGAACTGAAGTTTCTGAGTAAAGGTAGCATCAGCTGAACACTAACAGGTGGAGAGTATAAAAGAGCAGATTGACCAAGCAGCTGCAAAGGGCGCTGGACAGTTTAACTCCTCCATCAAAAAGACATGTGAACTCATGGTCCTGAGGTTCCTAAGCAGCCTGGGAAGTAACCTTGGGCATAACACTCCATTCCTGTACAGTTTCACCTTGCAGAGTTACCAGTCTCCTTTGCTTTTTTTAGGCTAAGTTACAACAGCTGGAAGCTTCCTGTGCAGACCAAGAGAAAGAGCTGGTCAAGGTAACAACAAGGACTTCAATGTTACTTCTCCTTAAAGAAGGAAAACTTGATCCTCAGTCAGACAATCGAATACACTCCTCAAATGATTGACTTTTAATGAGGTTCCAGATCCAGGGCCGTTATGGGGCTAGGGAGGGGATAAAGAAATGGAAGATGATGCAATCCCCTTAGCTACCTTCTCATTAACATTTTACAGAATCCATTCTATAGTCTGTATCTTCCACATATTAGCATCTGTTCCTCTCCCAACTGCCCCCAAATAATTCCCATTTGGACTATAATTCCCATGTAGCTTGTTCATCCTCAAAGGAAAAAAAATGACATAAATTGATAGGTATTGAAAAAAATGTTTAAAACAATTAGAAAGCCACATTTAGAGTCTGGGACATGAGAGAAAACATGTATGCTTTTGTTCTTATAACAATTTACTGAGAGAAATTTATGACCAAATTTTGATTCCCCAGGTAATGGAGGAATATGCATTTGTGGCCCAGCTTTGTGAAGATCAAGCCCTCTGCATAAAGGTACAGCCTCTCAGTAAAGGGACAGCAAAGCTTTCATTAAGGTACAGAGTGAAATGGAACCAAGCTTTTCAAAGACTGCTGTCTAGGACAATTTTAACTCTCCAAGATGGCACTACTGAGAGACTTTAAGGCCATCAGCACCCCAATACCAGTATCACTCTATTGTACTCTGACTCCCTGGTAATTACTGCCCTGATCTACCAATCTCTGTGCTCTTAAATTAAGAATGCACACGGCTGCTATTTATAATCCAATTATGCCCAGGAACCTGCCTGATGGTGAGAAAGTGAGAGATTGGGGAAGTGGTGGGGTGGGGTCTACAAAAGCAGAGGGAGTGGCAGTGGAAATACTAAACGTCCATGGTACAATGTAGTAATAAGTGCTTGCTATGCTTATAAAAATTATAAAGATTCTAAGTAGTAACTGTGGCATCCTTTATTTCTCTTTAAAGAAGTACCAGGAAACTTTGAGGAAAATAGAAGAAGAACTAGAGACTCGGTTCCTTGAGAGAGAAGTGTGAGCTTTGGCAAACAAAGGAACATCCTGGTTTTAGTGGTAACTCCACCTCAGCCTGAGCCAGAGCAAATGGTTCTCGGACCAAATCCTACTTGGAATTGAATGAGCCCCAACACCACATATTGTTCCCCTCTGTTGATGATCTGATTAACCCCTGCTAGACCACACCAACTTTAAAATTCTGGTCCTTTCTCGATCCTTCTTAAAAGACTGCAGAAACACGTCTCCCTTCATAATTTCATCACATTATCACATTACTATTTGGGTTTATGTCAAGAGCAGAAATATGTCCTTTAAAAAGTGTTAGTGGTCAGCACCTAGATAAGTAGGGTATTCCTTATATTTCACAGAAAGGCTTTAAAACTAACACCATCCTCACTACCCCCAAATATATGGAAACCCACTGTATGGAATAGGCACAAAACTTATCTGCAGACACACACGACACCTACCACATTATAAAACTCAGAACTGTATGCTGTATGGAACTACGAACAGTTGAAATTAGAAATGATAAATAAAGGGAAAACTCCCTCCCCAAAAAGTACTCTCTAAGTTTGTCAAGAGTCTAAGTGGTGAGAAACCAAAACCAAAATGTTCACCTCCATTTCTTGATGCTTTTTGTAAGTTAAATCTTAACTCAGTCCAGAAATATTTCAATTTATTTGATATTTTAGAATCTTGAAATCAAGAACAAAAGAGACCAGAACTGTATATAGCCTCTAAACAGGCCAAGTACAAGCTGTAGCCTACGGTCCAGGGTCTTGGGACCTACAGGTCCTTGCTCCTAAAGGACACCTTCAAGTCTCTCAAGATCCTTGCTCAGCATTTGGTCATGGCTTGACTATTAAGCTAAGATTCCAGAACAGGGTTGCCCACTAGAATTTTCTATGCTATTCAATAGGTAACCACTAAATCCTTGTGACTATTGAGTTCATAGAAGATGGATAGTGTGACTGAGGAACTGACTTTTTATTTTAATTAATTTAAATTTAAATAGGTACAGGCAGCCAGTGGCTACAATATAGGGCAGTGCAGCTGTAGAATATAAAGCTGTTTTTAAATAACCATCATGTACTATGAGTATTTAAGTGCCCTTTATTCAATCCCTGTCTTGTTTCTTTTCTCCCTAGATCAAAAGTCTTGAGCATGAACTCTGCAGGAAAAGAACATAACAGCCAAAATGAGGCAAGCTCTCCACTCTTCCTTCGATGTCACTCCACGTCATTGCCTTTCAAAGAAGTTTTCAAAAACCTATACGCCACCAAGTACATACCCAATCTTCCCATATGCATATTCCAAGAAGGGTACCAACTGTAATTCCAAAGCATTCCAACCCTACGCAAACAAACAAACAAGATGCTAAGGACAATCTGTCTTCCTTTCTTACAGCCATACAAGTGACAAATTCACAAAAAAAAATTAGTCTGAGACCTAAGAGGATTTAGAATAGAAGCAAGAAGGGACATTGAGGATACTCTGTATAGAAAAGAGGCCAATACTTGGCACATACACCACCCCTCCCATCTCCTGCAATCACAGCACTCCTTCCTGATGATCCCAACACGGTTCTGAATCTTTCACAACACAGAGCACCAGGCATCTGTCACTATCTAGTCACACAGTTGGCCTGTGAGTTAAAACACAGGAAGCCATTGCTTCTTCATGATAGTTTCAGTGTCTGTTCATGCCTCACACCATGAAGCCACCAGCACACATGCAAAGGTCTGAAGGAGACAGAACAATTGGATATAAGACACTAGTCTTCCAGGCCTGCTTGATGTCTTCTGGCAGCAGGCATACAGGGTTAAAAGTTAAACTTTTGCTGGACTTTTGTAATTTACATCGGCTCTAGAGCCAAGGTTGACAATCACCAGAAATTATATGTAGTCCAGATAAATGGTCTCAATAACCTCAGAAAAGAGAACTCATCTCTTTCTTAAAAGCAAATATCAACAATTGGCCATTGTCCTGGGGGCATCCACATGTTTGGATAGATGTTAGACCATGTCCACGATTCCCATTGTCTTGAACAAGTCATTCTGGCCTCTAAGCTTGGATATTCTACTCAGCAAACAAAACTCCTGAAATTAACTGCATCTGCCTCTCTAGAACCGAGTTTGGCAGGGCCTGATGTTTCCCACCATCTATCCCCAGTGGCCCATCAAAGTATTCTTTCTAACCACCTCTCAGAGAAAAAAACAGAGTTGTCTTCATCAAGCTCGTCGGAGTCCCACGATGGTTCAATGATCTAGCAATGTTTGAGCAACTTTACAGAGAGGCCGCCTGAGCAACGGACTGTCTAGCACACCACTTTATCTTACCAACCTCTAGAACCAAATGTGTAATCCTGAAAGTTCCTTTCTAATTCCAATTCTTCATTTCCACAGGCCTAAAATGTGATCATAATTCTTCTTTATTAATCTCTCAAGGAAGTTAAAAGGACAATGAAATAACTGAGAATTCTTTTTCTTTTTTTTAACACTAATTCCATAACAGAATACTGAGAAAATATTTTGAAAGAGGGATGCCACAGAAATCCAGGATATAGTCTCAATTTACATTTTTATAGCTTTTAAAATTTATCTCTTAGTATATGCTTGTATTGCTTTTATAGCCTGTGCTTACAGGCTCTAAGGGTCACTGGCTGAGTGGAAGGTAAAATGGTACAGTTGAGAGAGCCAAGAATATGGATTCCGAGGACCCAGGTCCCAGGCCTGGCCCTGACACTTACTATATGACCTTGGGCAACATACTTTACCTTTCTGTGCCTTAGTTTATTCATATCAGTATGTAAAAAGTAAGACAAATAATAATTAATATACAAAAAGCTTTTGTCTTTGAAAATTACATGTGCTTATGCATATAAAAAGAATTTGTAAAATGCTATCTACCTATTACATTTAATCAATGGCTCACTGAATATTATTTGATGCTATCTTCCAGAAATTGCTTATTTATCAATGTCCTTTCTTTTTCTACCAGGGTAATTCTATCCAAAAGAAAGCAACATTATTCAGCAAAAGGTAAGTAACATTTCTTCAAGGAAACTTCCTGGAAAACTGGGAGTTCTACTTAGCCATCCTGGCAGAGAGCAAAGTCTTGACAGATATACCTTGTACATGCATATGAACACACACACACACACACACACACACACAGAGTCAAGTCAACAAACTAGTGTCACTGACTACATTTCTCAATTCTAATGTCATGACGTATTTGTTTAAAGGTAATTCATAATCTCGACTTTGCATCATTAGAAATCAACAGCCTAGTAGAAACAAGAAACAGGAATCTGATCATCTAATAGAGATGTGGTAAATCTCATATTCACTCCCTTTTCTCTTTAACAGTTTGAATCAGCTTGATGTAGCTGGTTTCCTACTAGCATCAGTAGATTAGAGATGAAAAGAGGACTGCTAGATGCAAGGATACCACTGCCTAGCAGCAGATGGAAGAGAGGGACAAGAATTGTGAAAAAGAGCACCTAACAGTATCCAGCACATAATTGTTAAAAACTACTTGTTAAACTGAATAAGAACTTAAGATTCAAACACGAGTGGATATTAGTCCTGAGGGAATCACTGTGATAGCAGAGTAAAATTGGTATTCAGGAAGCCCCTACATTTTTAAGAAAAGGTCAAATCATGTTCAATATAATCTGTTTAAGAAGGCATAAAGAAACATATATTCAAAAGGGTATGAAATATGATTTAGAAAGAGTTCTATCAAAATGGCTAATATAAAATTATCAGTTCCTAAAGGTCAGCTTCAATTGTCTGGAAAATTTGCTTAAGGAGAATACCCCTTCATACCGGATAAATGAAGTATTACATATTTCAATATTCCTAAATATAACATCCCTAAAACAACTAGCAGAATTTTTTCCAGAACTCTTAGGCTGCCCTCTTATACTTTGACACTGGTGCCTAGCATGGAATTGCTTGTGTGTACTCCTAGGATGAGGATTGTCTGCCTTAAAGAGGGTTTGTATCCTGAAGGGAACCTAGCTAAAGACATCCTGCAAGTCATCATGTCAAACCACAAATGTCTTTCCTCTTGTTCTGCTCCAACATCTTGTGGGGCACTGGTGTATTGGGCACTAACTCAAGAGACAAGAAATCTAGACTATTCCCAGGATTTTCCCTGGGAATACAATCCCAGGAACCTTCTCATAAATATTGTATCCAGTTTTAGGGAGAGTGGGGGAAAGAGGTTTGTCAAGGGCTTTTGATTCTAATTCTGACCAAAATGCTCTACTGGAATAAATACTGGCTCCTGTCACCAAGATCAGCCCTAGGGGAAAACTTGAGAAAACTGGTAGGGAAGAGGCTATTTCTGACTGACGAGTGGAGGTGGGTAGTGAATTTGTCCCAGGGCAGAGGTAGCCCGGCACAGCAGGGTTAGAGCAATACAGAAAGGAAACAGTGGAGGTGCTCATGCAAATCATATTAAAATCACAAGGCCTAAATAATTCATCAGTTAAAGAAAAATCAAGACCACTGTAGGGAATTTTTTAGAAATTTATTAGGAAATATTAAAGATAACAAAAATGAAAGAAGAGAGATAACATAATCATGGATAGAAATTTTTATATCTTAAAAATGCCAATTGTCTCCAAATGATTAATATATGTGATTCAGTTCCAAACTCCCCAGAAGATTGTTTTATGGAATTGAATAATATAATTCTTAAATATACTGATTATGGAAGAATAAAGCATCAAGAATAACCTGGACAGTTTTAAAGAAGAGCAGAAAGTGGAAAATATGCCCTTCTACATATCAGGACTTACATGAAGCTAGAATAATTATAATAGTGTGGTACTGGCACAGGAATAAGACAATTGATCAGTGGAAGGGAACAAAGAGCTCAGAAATAGTGCACATAGAGAATTGTGTGACAGCAACTACATGTCAGAGGGGGGATGAAGAACTGTTCAATAAAAACAGTGGGGAAAAAGGTTATTCATATGCAAAAAAAATGAGATTGGATCACTATATACAGTATATACAAAAAGCAAGCCCAGATATGTTAAAGCCATAAGTGTCAAAAAAATTCTTTAAAAATGGATTATTTATCTATTGCTGCATAATAAATCACCCTAAAACTTAGTGGCTTCAAACAATAAACATTTATTGTCTCGCAATTTCTATGGGCCAGGAATCTGTGATCTGCTTAGCTAAGTGGTTCTAGCTCAGTGTCTGTCAGGAGGAGGTGGTTAGGATGTTGACCAAAACTGCAGAAGGCTTGCCTGGAGCTAAAGGTTCTGTTTCCAAGATAACTTACACATTCTGGTAGTTGGCAGGAGGTCTCAGTTCCTCACCACATAGAACTATCAATAGGGCCCCCTGAGTGTCCTCACAACCTTACAGCCGGCTTCCTCGGAAGAGTAAGGAGGAAGCTGCGACAACTTTATGGCTTAGTCTAAGAAGATACACACTGTGACTTCCACCACATTTTATTCTTTAGAAGTGAGTCATTAAGTCCAGTTCACACTCAGGAGAACCTCTTAAAGAGAGAAGTAACAAGGAATTTTTAGAAATATTTTAAAACTACCATTGACTTTTAATAGAAAGATAAGTACCTATCAGGCCTTGGGGTGAGGAATGATTTTTTAAAACAGGACATAGAAAGTATTGATTCTAATTAAAGAAAAGATTGAAAAACTTGACCTCGTTAAAATTAAGAACTTCCATTCTTTAACACCTTAGAGCAAGTGAAAGTTACAAAGTTGGGAGAATATATAACAATATACCCAATGGAAAAGGATTGATAACAAGAACATATAAAGAACCCCTACAAATCAATAAGAAAAGCCCAAACCACCTAATAGAGAAATGAACAAGAAGAAACACGTAAGACCAATGAACTTATGAACAGGTGTTCAGCATCATTGTTCATCAGGGAAATGCAAATAGAGACCACAATGAGATATTACTTTGTGCTGATTTAACCAGCAAAATTTTAAAAATCTGACAGTATCGAGTGTTGGAGAGGATGTGGTTCCACAGAAATGAACACCTTGCTGGTGGGGTATAAATTAATGCAACTACTTTGGCAAACAATTTGCCACATCAAACATAAACAAAACAAGAATTAAGAGAACAAGATTATTTTAGATAGTGACAAAGGCTACAAAGAAGAGAAAAGTTGGTGATGGAGATAGAATAACCAGCAGGCCAACGAGTAGGAAGAAGCTGCCTATCTAAACGGTTGTCAGCAAAAGAGACAACAATTCATGGAAGACATTTGAATACAAAGAAGGAGCCAGACATGCATTCAGGTATGATTTATTTTGTTGTTGTTGTTCCAAGTTTCCTAACTTTTGCTTAATAGTTTTTTTACTTTCTCTTTTCAGGATTTTTCGCTATCTCTTTTTCACTACCCTATTTTTCATCAGACTGCTGGGCTACATGTTTTTCCATTTAAGTTTTATAAATCCAGATTTCCTTGTCATTATACTGCCCAAGATCCTGAGCAGGAGTATCTTGTGGAAGCTAAGAAGCTTCCTCTTTCCATCTCTCACCCTTGAGACGGAGGACATGTTACCTCACTGATCCCTAAGAAGTATCCTTGAGTGACAGAAGGCAAGTGGGATCCGAGCCTGGAGATGGGAGATGGTGGAACTCATGGAGGGAAGTGATTTTCTTGTTTTTCCCTTGAAGTTTGCCTACTTCACTACCTTCTGTCTCCATGTCGTCTTTCCAGTATTAACTGTGCCCAGTAAAGAGCTCTGTCAATAGGTTTCTGTGGTTGTATGGTTAAGCTGAATAGTACCCGATAGTAAGCAAATTTGACCATTTTGCAATTATATTAAGATTAAGCAAAGTTAGACTTGATTGATTATTCTAGTGAATCTCAAAACTCCAAGAGACTGGAACCCTGAAATGCAGACGATTGCTCATTGTTTATGTCAGTTAGAACTCTTAGGGTATGAGTGACCTTAGCTTAAGCTCATGTATAGCAAATACATAAAGATGTATACTTATATATTTAAATATAAATATGGAATACAAAGTCCATGAATAGATCTGGAGTTTCAGGCATGGCTGGAGCTAGAAGCCTCAAAACGATGTCATAGGGCTTCCTCATTTTCTCTCTTCTCTTTGGGTGGGCATCTCCTTTGAGTGGCAAGATGGCTGCCAACAGCCCAAATCCTGCACTGGCAGATTAGCAACCTAAGCAGAAGGAAAGTCTTTTCCAATAGCTGCAGCAGGAAAGTCCAGGACATAAACTGGCCTCTCTGGGGTCAGTGGCCTACCCTTGTCCCGCAATCAGTGATGCCAAAGGGATGGAAGTATTCCAAGCATGGGTCTATGTCCAACCAACCCCTTGTTAAGTATTCCAAGCATGGGCCTATGTCCAACCCCAGAGGTAAAGGGAGGAGAAAGAGATAAAGAAATCCCTAAACTATATGGAATTTGTTTCCCATAGGAAAAGGGGCTCAGTTCCCAGCGACGGGTAAAGGGATGCCTGGCAGACAAAACTCGATGTCCACTTAATCGCTAAACTCTACCAATTAAACAAACTCTCAAAGTTGTAGCTCAATTCATGTATCTTCCCACCAGCAAAAATGATAATCTCTCAAGATCATAGATGAGATACTGTCAAACTACTGCAAAGAACTCAGTGGTAGAATCATGTAAATCAGATTGCTAAAATAAAGGAGCATTCTAAAATAAGTAGTACCTGCCTGGTATAAACTGCTTCACCAATTCAGGAGAACCTATATATGGTCACATCTCTTATTTCACCAATCAATTGCTGAAACATCCACATACCTTATTAACAGACTATAGTCTAACTTCTTCTTGAAGTTTTCCCTCCCTCCTAAACTATCAGGAGCCTTGACAGCTCTGAGGTTCAAGGGCAGGGAAGGGTCATTCTGGCTTCCACATCAGCCAGGAACAAACTTGAAACTCCTTGGTCAACTGCTATTGCTTCATGAGACCACACGATGTCACTGTTGAAAAGTGGTCAAATAATTTGTTGTACAATTTGACACACATTTTATAATACAAAGAAACACTATTAATAATTATGCCAGGACAAGAGAAATCAGACAGGATTGTTTCAGAAAACCAGGACATATGGTTACCTTTATGTAGTTCAAGATCCTGTTCACCCTGTGTATTTTGCTGAGGTGGGTGGATCCCATTCTTCAGTGTTAAGTACAGCCAAAGGTGCCCCATGCTTAGGATCCCAGCGCCAGACTCAAGGTGCACCTCTCCTTCTGTTCAAATACCCAGCCCTCTGCTCTACAGTCAGATTCCTGGAGGATCAAGTTCAATTCCAGTTTCTGCCTCCCTAGGATGCCCTTCAGTCCAGGAAGGCAGGTACATCCTGGAGATCCACCCCTCCAGAGGTCAGGAGTCTTTCCTTCTGAAGACTCAACCCTCAAACACAAAGGGCCCAATGATATCCCCCAAAGAAGAGCCCAGGGGACACGCTTTCCTTCCAGGTACTTTCTACACTCTTTTGGAATTCCCGGGCCTGGAGAAGAGAAACATTGGTTTACTCAAAGGCAGTATTAAAGCTACCATTCATTTCTATGCTCAAACCTGAGTTTTCTAATCTGCTATCAACTGGCCTGTATAGGCCTTCTACATTTCAAAATAATTATTTCTCAGAATGATGAGCTCACATTGCTCATGACGAGAAGATGGGAAAGGAAGGAGAAAGAACATTTGTTAAATCCCTGATACTGTAGTTTTGGGGATATAAAGATGAAGAAGACATAATATCGGTCCCCGAGAAGGTGGGAAGGGGAAACAGATATATCATATGCATACATGCTAAGTCCTACAATAGAAAAATAAAGGAGGGAATAATTCTCCGTGTCTATGTGCAACAGAAGGTGACATCAGATCCATGGATCATGATAGACTTAGAGAAAAATGACACATACAAAATAAGCTGACCATGTATTAGCAAATCTATTATTTACTAAAACATGACTAAAGCATAATATGACTAAATAAGACTAAAAGCACCTTCTGTCCTAGGAGAATATCTCAAATGGAAGTAACCAAATAGAAGTACCAAAACAATTGAACAACTTTCTTATCTGTTACATTGTCTGGAATTGGTAAATTCTTTATAACATCAGGCTTCAGAGTAAATCAAACTCGAATGCACGAACACCCATATTCTGATAATACAAAGAACTCTGAGATATTTACTCATGACCCTGTCACCCTAAACGGGAATACCCAACACCACGTCAATGCCTTGAGGGTTTCCAATAAGGGTCTGCCTTTTGCCCACTGCTTCTTCCTACGCCGAATGGAACCTGGCAGTTTGTTCCACTGGACGGCCGGTGCTGCATTAAACTGGACTCCATTCTTGGCAGAAAAGAAAGACAAGATGCAGCAGACTCCCATTTTACCAGCATCCTGCCACAGGATAGAGCAAGAAATCCACACCCTCTAAATTCATGAATTTGAAACTCGGAATTATG
>VBSM01001044.1:14603260-14622040 GCA_008086735.1 Cheirogaleus medius | reverse complement strand
TTTTTTTTAATTTGCATTTGTTGCAGATATTTAAAATCCTGGAGAAGTTATCTAAAAGCCTTGATTGTGGGCTTCTCTTTGAAAAATGAAAAGTTTCATCACCATTGGACACAACTCTCATGTAACAATAATTGTTCAAAACTGAGAAATAACAGTTGACAACAGAGTATAGGCTCATTTGTTCAGAATAGTCCCCATCACCCCTAATGCATCATACTGGGTCTACTTTACTCATTTGTGCCACAGGCGTGTCCTTGCGGGTCCTAATCAACCTTGATTCCTAAGAGGCACCTTGAGAGAGAATCCCTAAAAGGAAGATGATGGTGCCAATAGCATGGGGAGGTACCCAAAGACAGAGACCCTTGGGAAAGGAGCACAATCATACCTGACAGAACTAAAGGAAACACCTAGAAAACAGTCAATGTCGTGCAGCTCCTGCTAGGCCAAGCAGAAAGCATACGGGGCTCCAGGGACTCAGGGCGGTGTGAGAAGGAAAGACAACTGAAAAACCATATGATGAGAACGTTTTCCTGAATCTCAGCTTTTGATTTATGAGCAGGCAAACCACAAGGCTTACTAACAAGTCATATGAGCTTCAGAAACAGGCACAGGCTCCCTGTGTGGCAGGGATGCAGCCGGAAGTTCTCGATTTCTTGCAGTTCACAGATGAGAAGTGTAGGAACCGAACTGAAATAAAGGAGGCTGGGCTCAGGCTGGACATTAGGAACAAATCACATTCTAGAATTATATACGTTAAACTCTGAGATAATTGCACAGAATCATAAATCATTTATGTCTAAGTGATTTGTGCCCAGTCTTAATTTATAAAGGTGAGTGCCTGATGATATGAAGAGGTCAATGCCATTGAAAGAGCCATTCTTACTCACAGTCCCTCGAGAAACACGAGGCACAGCGCACCACTCGGGGCCACGCTGGGAAGCACAGGAGCCGGTCAGGAGGCAGAAGTTGGAGGCAGGCAGAAGCCCAGAGCCTTTATTGTGTTTTCTGCATGAAAGGCAAAGTGGGGCAGGAGAAACCGTTCAGGATTGGCTAGTTTGAATAATGTTGGTGAGCTCTGTTATAAACGTGCTCTCTACCTGGCCCTGGAGGACATAGGGCAGGGGAAATAGTGGCTTGTTGTGTGAGAGTTAGAGAAAGGAAGTGGTTGGGGTGTGAACTCAGCATTGGTGGGAGGGTTTGTAGTATGATGGTACACACCTGCAAAAGCTGGATCACAGGAGAGATGTAAACTACTTGCTCATTAGTTTGGCATTGTGACGAATGGATTCCAAATAGACAGACACAGAATCTGAGAAGACAAAGAACTTTAAGGAACTCTGGGAAGCATTCAGTCCGGTCCTCTTATTTTATAAATGGGGAGGCTGATATTTAAAAATGCAGCATCATTTGTCTGAGATCCAATGAAGCTCTCTAACAGCACTTCCTGTACACTATTCCCAACTCTGTGATCTCTTGGCTATGCTATACTGACTTATGCAGATAATGCAATTCCCTTCATTATGTATTAGGAATCTAAAGCAGGGATTAGCAAACTTTTTCTGTAAAGGATCAGATAGTAAATATTTTAGGCTTTCAAGTCATACAATCTCTGCCACAACTACCCAACTCTGCCAATGTAGCACTAAAGCAGCTGTAGACAATAGGCAAACAAATGCGTATGGCTGCATTCCACTAAAACTTTGTTTAGCGACACTAAAATTTAAATTCCATATTAATTTTCATGGTATGAAATATCCTTTTTCAAAAACTTTTCAACCATTTAAAATATCATAACTATTCTTAGCTTGTGGGCTACACAAAAACAGGCAGCAGGCTGAGTTTTGCCTATGAGCCATAGTGTGCACATTTCCTTGTAATCAAAGATGATTGACAGTTCGCCAATGACAGTTCGCCACTCTAGGTCTTGGTTTCTCCATTGGTAAAATGAAGTAACTAGACTTTAAGGTCCCTTGTGGACCTGTCACCTTCAGGTTTTTGCCAAACACAAAAATGGGCTGTGAAAGAGAATCCATGGGCTCTCTTTCGTGGGACACTCTTAAGAATATCTCTGCCTCAAATATCTCTAGGAACCAAAGTAATTCAGAAACTACATTGTAAAGAACATTAGATACACACAATGTTAAAGTAAGAAAAAAAAGTTGTGGAATAAATTTAGGAAACAGGACTAAATAGATTTCTCTGTTTCTCAAATCTAATATAAATTAGGACTATTCAAAGGATAGGGGTTCCCCTAAAACAGACTCTCAGACAAAGACTTGGGAGCTGGTAATTAATGTCAGAGGCAAAAATAGGAGACACAAATGAAACAGGGAAAATTAAGATAAGGAAATGAGAAAAGCCATAATCAGATTGTGTTAATGAACAAATCACTGCTCTGAGTAGCTAGAGCTCAATTCTGCTAGAAACTGAGAAACTACGCTGCTGTGGCTTCAAGATTGTTCTGCAGAATGTGAGGAGACTTAGGCATTTATCTATCCAGTCCAACCTCTCAGTGGTTAAGGGTTGTCCTGAGGATGTAACTCTCCCCCACTTCCAGGTTGTACTTGCAGGGAGCATAGACAATCCTAGAGTGCTGGAGAAAGTCCTCGGGCAAAGAAGAAGAGAGAGGATATACAAACATAACGAGTGAGATGTTCAACGTTTAGGGGATAGTCACGCTTGAGGCTCTGCTTCGAGGGGGGAGAGGGGGCATGGGCAATATACATAACCGTAATATTTGTACCCCCATAATATGCTGAAATAAAAAAAAAAGGTGGGAAGCTATAAATATGCCAGGAACATCTACCATGGCTGTAATCAGAGAAGGGCTCAAGAGATAAGACATGGGTGTCAACATATTAGCTACAGGAGTGATGGGAGAAAGAAGGGAACCAACATCAAACAACATTTTATAAACTCATCTGGTCTCAAAACACTTTCTTCCATGAAGCATTCCGACTTACTTGACTTTAGAACTCCTTTACCCATGAAGCATCTGTCCTTAAGGAGATGCTACAATAAGGTAAAGACGATAGTGCAGGTGACTGGGTAGTCTTAGTAAAATTAGAAGGTCTCTTTGGGCTTTATTTTCTAAAATCAAAAAGACAAAGCATGGACTAAATGCCAATAAGCCTCTGATACCTCTGGGATAGAAACTAGGCAATACATTTCCCACAGTGCCAGGCATGAGGTCAACTCCAATGTGAAAAGCACAGTGAAGAACAATTCACCTCCAAACGAGGTTGCCATCTGAAGTGATGCTTGTCAGAGGAGACACACAATGTTCAAAGCGTGGTTGGAACCATGAAAAGGCATCACCATCTGCCATCCACGTCCCATCTCCTGAGTCCTTTAACCATCTGCACACCTGCTCAGGCATGTCACATTGAGGAAGGGATGGTCATGCCATAATTAATGCTATAGCAATAAAAACAAAAGCTCAAGAAATAGCTCTTCGGTCTCCAACGTCATTACTTCCTTAAACTTGGACCCTGTCTCCATGAAAAAGCATATGGAAAAAGAGATTCATAAGCCTAAAGTTTAAATCTACATAAGACTGAAGTTTCTGTATGATCTGAATTTTTAGATTACCAGGTCATAAGTAGAAAATCAGCAGACTGTTAAAGGAATAGCATAGCAAATGCAGAGCAGAACCTACTCTGGAATCCATTATATATAGTCTCATTTTGAACTTTCATCAACAAAAGAATCACCTCTTCTCTAATCTCATTCAGATTTCACCTCTAGATCCACTTTTCTCAGGAAAGCTAAAATAAATCCATCCAAAACTAATTATGGAGAAGTGCCTCCAAGGGCTCAGGGTAATAATTTCTCCCAAAGAGCCTTGCACAGAAGAGTACAGTTTGGCTATTCTAGTTCTTCAGACCCTCAACACCAGAGATTGGATTTATATAAATGTGGTTTCCTTGTCCAGGATCCATTCTGCAAGAAAGGCTATTTATTTAGTCTATCTTCTCTAGGCAACAGTATTTTTATTCTGAATGTTAGATAAGATTCTCCCAGTTTAAGTGCCTCTCCTTAAAAACAACTAAAAGAGATCTTTCAACTTGGGAGTTATAAAGATACCCAAAGTCATACTCTTAGTAAGAATGCACAGAATGTATTATATCCAGGAAAATAAATATCCCCTACCCTTTTCAAATTAGTTAGCATATGCATATGATGGGAAAGCAACACAGCGTAGCAGTTAGATGGACAAGCTCTGAGTCACATTGCCTGGGTTCAGCCTGGCTTCACCACTTCCAGGCTGCATGAGCTGAGTCAAGTCACTCAAGCTCTCTGAGACTCAGTTTCTTTGTATATAAATGAGAAATGATAATATATGTAAATGAAATGCATGTAAGTGAAAATACATGTAAATTGTTTATCACGGTATCTGGAGCATAATAAGAGTTTTAAAACAGTGAGTACTTGTTGTCTGCTGAAAAATACCCCCACGAAAGGTATTCATGCCCTAAGCCCTGAAATCTGTAAAGGTTACCTTTCATGGAACAAGCATCTTTGCAGATGTGATTAAGGTAAGAATCTTGAGGTGGAGAAACCATCTGGATTATTAGGGTGGGCTCTAAGTGCAATTGCAGGTATCCTTATAAAAGGGAGACAGAGAGAGATTTCACACATACACGCACATATATATATACACACAGAGGAAGAGGCCATGTGAAGATGGGTGTAGACAGAAAAAGTGCTGGCCTTGAAGACTAGAATGATGTCATCACAAACCAAGCAATGCCAGTAGCCACCAGATGCTGGAAGGGACTAGGGAAGGATTCACTCCGGAACCTTTGCGGGGAGTGTGCTCCTGCCAACACCTTGATTTCAGCCTAGTGATATTGATTCTGGATCTCTGGCCTCCATAACAGTGAGAGAAGGAATTCTGGTTGTTTTAAGCCACCAAATTTGTGGTGACTTATAGCAGCCATGGGAAACTAGTGTAACAATGCATGATTGTTATGTATTTGTACCGATTATCTATTATTGTGTAACAAAAGTCAGTGGCTTAAACAACAGACGTGTGCTGTTCCACAGTATCTGTGAGTCTGGAATCTGGGCACAGCTTAGCTGAGTGTGTCTGCCTCAAGGTGTCTCACCAGGCTGTAATCACAGTGTCATCCGAGGCTGTGGTCTCATCTCAAGGCTTGAATGAGGAAGGATCTAAGCAGGATTGGGTTCTTCACAAGCTGCTACACAGGGCCTCACCTTCTCACTGAATGTTGGCAGAAGTTGCCCTGAGTTCTGTTGCATGTGCCTTTCCATAGAACAGCTTACAACACGGCAGCTGACTGCATCAGAGTGCTAAAGAGAGAGAGAGAAGATGGAAGTTGACATCTTTTGTAACCTAATATCAGAAACGATACTCCATCACTTTGGCTGCAGTGTCTTTGTTAGAAGTGAGTCACCAGGTCTAAGACCATAAACCATCCAGAATCATTATCCGCACAGAATCTTTTCATTTGAAATCTGTCCTGGCTCGTCATCATCTGCCGATCTTTTTTTGAATACTAACTTAATCCAATTCACATTGGTCTGTTTATTGTATAATGCGGGACTGTTAATAGAAAAAATTCCCAGGCTTTCAATCTGCAAATGCTCAAAACTCAGACTTTAAAGTAGAAGAGAAGTATCAACCATATTTATGCAGATTTATAGTTTTACATCTGTTCCCATATGTTTCTGTGTATCTTCTCCAACTCTGAAAAATATGTCTGCTATGTGGTTGCCTGGGAATGTCTTCTTCTACCTGCCACTGTCGTGGTGAGAGGATTTTTGTAGATTCCCCTGCATTTGGCACAGGAGAACGACTTCCAGCCCAGAACATCTCTTCTCATTCCCCCGTGTCTCTGTGACACATGCCTCTCAGCAGCCCCAGAATCCAGGCCTCACCTTCAAAACTGTCCTTTTGTTTCACTAACATTTTGCTGTTTCACTGTTCACACCATTTAGATCAAATATCATAGGTCCTTTGAGCTAAAAATATCTTCAATGTGTCTAACCAAGCTCTCTAAGAGAAAAGTTCAGAGAGATTTCTCTCTGGTATTCTCTGATATTCTCAGTGCTAGTTAGGGTCAAAGTCAATATTCAAGCTCTATTATCTCAACTCTTGATGACAGCGGTGGTGCATGTGTATGTATGTGTGTGTGTGTGTGTGTTGCTCATTATGTGATGCTTTTAGATGCTCTGATGAGTTCTCGAGGACGCAATATGTACTTAGGAAATGTTTGTAAGCAACATCAAAATCCACGCTAGAACAAAAATAGTATCCAAAAGAAACATAAAATTGAAAATTCTGATGAGAAGGGATGTTGCTGTGTGAGCTTGGTCCCGTGCACAACACCAATTCTTTCTCTGACTTCAGGTCCTAGGATCAGTCAAAGACCAGTTAGGAGACTGAAATTACACAATACTTTGAAGAGGGAAGGATTGATGTAATGAATTATTAAGTATTTATAGGGGATTAGCTACCAAGAGGGGATAGTAGAGAAATCTCAAGATCACCTAAGATCTGAATGAGAGAATCCAAGGAAAGAACAAACTAAAGTCCCCAAGAATGGAATTCAGACCTCGTTAGAGGGGTTGTGGCTTCAGCCTATTGGACAGCAGAGAAGTCACAGTTGGTCCATAGTTTTCAGGTCAAGGCTGGCAGGCAGGGACCCATCACTGAATGCAATGACATTTCCTAGGAAGCCATCAGCAGGTGCTGAATTCCCTGAAGGCTGTCAGAAGCACCCATAGAACATACACAGAAGCCACCTACAGGAATGCTGCTAACATCACTGGGAAGCCAACTTCCCAGGAAGCTGCCTGCCGCTGGTACTACTGAAACTTGCTGGGAGTCATCTCCCTTGAGTGTCCTGCAGCAGGCCAGCCAAGCCCCACAGGCAGGAGAGAAAGGGACATCTGAACTAGGAAGACCAGTCCCTTTTGCCTACAGGATTCCTCTATCACTTTCTACAGACAAAACTTAATATGGTGCTAGAAGGTAAAGAAGAAATGTTTACATGCTCCATCTTGGATATCAAGCATGGCCTTGAAGGGTAGATTTGGAGCTGAGAGACAATAAATCAATAATAGGCACACCCTTGTCATCAGTGGTGTGATGTGAGCTCTAGCCTCAGGTCTGCTAATGTGCTAACACCCAGGGACCTCTTAGATAGGTGATTCCCTGTGTGACACTGTTATCACTTCACCTTCCTTAATCCAGTCTATGAAACATTTTGAGTTTGATAGGCCCAATGAGCTACTCTTATTTCAACACACAATAACTGGGGAGAGGAGTGGTAGGGGCAATGTATGTAATCCTAACAATATTTGTACCCCCATTATATGATGAAATAAAAAAAAACACACAATAACTGAAAATAGCAAATGAACTGAACATACTTATCAAGATTCCTAGGGCTCACAATAATAATTGTTTTCTAATTTATTTTTCCAGATATCAAGCTCTAAGAAAGACAACCTATATTCAATTCCTATCTCTGCTGTAGCAAATTATCACAAACTGAGTGTCTGAAACCTATGCAAATTTATTCTCTCACAGTCCTGGAGGTCAGAAATCTAAAATAGGTGTGCTGGGCTGCATTCCTTCTGGAGGAACTAGGGAAGAATCCCTTTTCTTTTTTCAGCTTCTAGAGGTGAGCTACATACTTTGACTCATGACCCCTTCCTCCGTCTTCAAAGCCAGCAGAGTATCTTCTCTGCTCTCTGATCTCTGCTTCTGTCTTCATGTTTTCTGTCTGACTCTGTCCCTCTTGCCTCATTCTTCCAAGGACCCTCGTGATTACATTGGACCCATCAGGATAATCCATAATTATCTCTCCACCTCAAGATTGTTAATTTAATCACAACTGCAAAGTTCCTTTTGCTTCATAGGATAACACATTCGCAAGTTCTGGGGATTAAGTCATGTATATCTTCAGGAGGCCATTATTCTTTCTACCATACAATCTTTCCTAAAATTAAAGCCTCTTAAATATTATGTGGTTTTGCTTCATGTATATTTTCTCATTTAAAAAGATCTCAAAACCTACCTGCTCTGATCCCAATGTTCAGGATGCCATAATGAGTTACCAAAATATTCTTGGTTCTTCTTCAGCTCCCTTATTCTTAAACACAATTTTTTTTTTTGAGAGAAAGACACACACTCTCTCTCTCTCTCTCTCACCCAGGCTGTGGTGCAGTGACACAATCATAGCTCACTGCAGCTTCAAGCTCCTGGGCTAAAATGATCCTCCTCCCTCAGCCTCCTGGGTAGCTGGGATTACAGGTACAAGCCACCAAGTGTGGCTGATTTTTTTTTACTTTTTTTTTTTTTGTAGAGATGGGGTCTCTCTCTGTTGCCCAGGCTGGTTTTGATCTCTCCTGCTTGGGCCTCCTGAGTCACTGGAATTACAAGTGCAACCCACTGTGCCTGGCTAAAAACAAATTTGTTTAATCAGCTTTCACCCTTCTAATTTCTTTTCATTAAACAGTACAATAGAAGGTACTTTAGCTTATGAATTTGCTAGACCTAATGACATAAGCTTTCTACAAACCATTAATTACTCTACCCACCTCTCTCTATGTCAACTTGAATTATCTTCCAAGAGTTAGAGGGTTTCTAGATTGATGGAGAGAGGTGAAAATAGCATTCAGAGCACACGTGTGCATGCACACACACATACACACACACACAGTCCTACCCCACAAGCCTAAAATTGCTTAGTGTGTTTCCCTCTCTTTCCAAGTTCTCTTTACTTTCCTTCTGTCTCTCAGTAAATGACAGTAGAGAGAGTGGAATGCATAATTAATTCTAAGTCATTTAAATATCCTAAAGGCAAAGGCAGTTTTCAATTAGAGGACAGAGAGTCAAATGGAACTAGGAAACCATGAGATACCACTACACACCTATTTTACCTATTAGAGCAACCAAAATCCAAAACACTGACACCACCAAACACTTGCAAAGACATGGAGCAAAGGAACTTTTATTCATTGCTGGTGGAAATGCAAAATGGTATAGCCACTTTGGAAGACAGTTTGGCAGTTTCTCACAAAACTAAACATACCCTTACCATATGATTCAGTGATCATAGTCCTTGGTATTTACCCAAAGGACTTGAAAACTTATGTCCACACAAAAACCTGCACACAGATGTTTATTGCAACTTAATTTTTAATTGCCAAAACTTAGAAGCAACCAAGATATCCTTCAGTAGGTAAATAAATAAATAAATTATCGTACATCCAGACAATGTAATATTATTCAGTTCTAAAAATAAATGAGCTATCAAGCCATAAAAATATATGGAGGAACCTTAAATGCATATTACTAAGTGAAAGAAGCCAATATGAAAAGACTACCTACTGTATGATTCCAACTATATGGCATTCTGGGAAAGGCAAAACTATGCAAACAATAAATGGATTAGTGGTTGCGAGGGGTTAACCATTAGAGAGGGATGACTAGGTAGAACTCAGAGGATTTCTAAGGCAGTGAAACTATTCTGCATGATACTATAATGGTGGATACATATCATTATATGTTTGTCCACACCTATAGAGTGTACAATACCAGGAGTGAACACTAATGTAAACTGTGGTCTTTGGGTGATAATGATGCGTCAATGTAGGTTCATCATATGTAACAAATGTACCACTCTAGTGGGGGATGTTGATAATGGAGAAGGCTGTGCATATGTGGAGGCAGGAGGTATATGGAAATCTCTATACCTTCCATTCAATTTAGGTTCACTCAACTGTGAACCTAAAACTTATCTTTAAAAAAATCTTTTAAAAAAAACTATAAAACTCTAGAAATAAACAACAAATAATGTATAAGACTAATATGAAGAAGGTATAAAACTTATTAAATCACATAAAGATAATTTGAATAAGAGAAGAATTATTCTATGTTCCTCTTGAAAATACTCAATTGTGTAAAAGAATCGATTCACCTTAAATTACTGTGTAAGTTCCATGTGATACCAGTACAAATCCCAGTGGCTTTTGTTGATGCTGCTTGACAAGTTGAATCTAAAGCTCATCTGGAAACATAATGTGCAAAAATAATGAGAACATTTTGGAGAACAAAATATTTGTATCTCAAACTTTACATCAGTAATTAAAGCAGTATGGCACTGTCACAGAAATAGATAAATAGGTCATGATATAGAATAGAGTAGAGAAACAGACTCAGATGTATATGGTGTCATCTAGTTACAAACCACCCCACAATGAATTAGCATAAAATATAAGACTATTTCACTCCTGAAACTGAAATCTCAGCAGAAATGACTAATCTCCACTCTGTGTGATCCCCAGGGGCTGTAACAGGTAGAGCTGGCCAGACATCTCTATCTTTGAGGTTCTAAGACCTCTCTATATGGCCTCTCATATGATCTTTTCAACATAGCAACCTCAGAGGTAGTTGGACTTCTTACATGGTGAGCAGATCTCCAAGAATGTTCCAAAAGTGAACATTCTAAAAAGCCTGGGCTAGACTCGCAGGCTTTTATGACCTAGCTTTGATCACTTCTGTGAACTTTTATTGATCAAGCAGATCAGATCACTAAGGCCAATCAGATTCAAGTGGAGAGGAATTAGGTCCCACCTCTCAATGGGAGGAGTAGCAAAAAATTTGTCTTAATTTGCTACTTATAAGAATGCAATACGACAATTGGCTAGGCATTTGGGTGATAAGGGATAGGGAAGATTGATCCTTACCTCACACCATATACAAATATAAATATCACATGAGTTAACAATTTTAAAAGTAAAAAGTAAACCAATAAGAGATCTTTTTTTAAAAAAAAGATTGGGCTATGTTTAAAGGACTAGTTAATGTAAAATAGTGAAATAGCTCTTTTCCCTCATATTACCATGTTTCAAAATTGTTCTATCACAACACCCTTCCCAGTCCTATGTTCTATTTCAAGAAAATCTCAAAGCTTTTCCAGTCATTTTCAGACATTAGGACATAGGAACTCCTACAAACAGTATATGTCAATTTTCAAGCATTAAATAGCCCAATCTTATCTAAATGAAAACTTCAATCTCACATGCTAACATACAATATTTCTGCTTTCCTAGCTTGGGCCCAATCCGCAGGAGAGAAGGGACAATGGTCTCTTGTTTTAGTTTTCCTCTCTCTCTCCCTTCCACTTCTTCTCCTGCCACTAAGATTCTCCAGGGAGGGTAAAAGGGATGAGAATAAATGTCTCCCTTGACTGGTGCTGTTGTACTTGCTTTGATGTCCTCCACCATGGCAGTCAATTAAGTGCTGGATGAGTCTCTTTATTTTATTTTTATTTATTTATTTACTTATTTATTTTTTGAGACACAGTCTTGCTCTGTTGCCCAGGCTAGGGTGCTATGGCATCAGCCTACCTCACAACAACCTCAAACTCCTGAGCTCCAGTGATCCTCCTGCCTCAGCCTCCTGAATAGCTGGGACTATAGGCACACACTACCATGCCAGGCTAATTTTTTTCTATTTTTAGTAGAGACGGGGTCTCACTGTTGCTCAGGCTGGTCTCAAACTCCTGAGCTCAAGCGATCCTCCTCCCTCAGCCTCCCAGAGTGCTAGGATTACATGCATGCACCACTGAGCCTAGCCTGGACAAGTCTCTCGGTGGGTGAGTGTCAGGACTAAGCTGAGCTAGATGAGAAAGCTGAGCTGTCAGGTGTTGGAATAGTTGACTAAAATCTGTCTGCACTAAACTGCCAGCTTGATGACAGTACGGACAATGTTTCATTTGATGTTGAATCTCTAGAACCTAGAATAGTGTCTGACATATGATTGGTACTCAATAAGTATATTTTGAAAAGCTATCATTTTCCTATTCAAAATCTTCAGGTGCTTGCTAGTGACTTTCATAAGAAATTTCATACTCAGTTTGTTATTGGAAACTGTGCAGTCAGGCCTACCAACCCTAGAAATGGAGCTCCCACCAACTACCCTCTATAAATCCTTTCTTCAGCCAAAATAGTCACCTTGTCTCCAGAGCCCTTCCACCACCACCCCTTTCTACTCTCAGACTGGAAGTTGGTATGAGCAAAAGGATCTTGTCTCATATTTTATCCCCACTTTCTCTAAAATCCTTTTTCTAACCACCCTGATACATACTTTTCCATAGATTTTGTGCATTGGAACCATCTTTGACATATATACTGTCTTGTTTTATTTCTTTCCAAGTATATCATTATCCCCAGAGTTTCCACACCTACAAGTTCCATGCAAGTAGGATCTGCGTCATTTGTCCTTAACACATCACATAGTGTCTTACATATAGTAGGTACTCAATAAATATTTGTTGTTGAAGAAAGAAAATTTAGATTTGGAGTGTCTTAAGAGGACACAATATTAAACAACAAATTAAGAAAATTTGCTTCTCCTTCTAGCTCAGATCCCTACTCAGTACCCTTGTTCTTCATTTTCTTCATCAGTAAAATGGAAATAAAACCTGATCATATGTATATACTTTAAAATATTAATATATTTGAGATCGGTGGTGATTATGAACATATGGTGTTTAATAGAATTGTTTTTGTCTGTGTATTTGTTAAAGGCAGCTCAAGTGACCATTTCATAGAAAACAGGCTGAGCAAGTAACTCCAAGGGCTCAGAAGTAAGCTACAAGCTTCATATGAATTCAGCCAATTTCAAGACTCATTATATGGCAGCTGCCCCTGGGATAGGTCTTTGCCATGGGCGACTGGTTCAGCCAGTGCTGACATTCCATCCAATCATTCCCAGCAAATGCATCAACCTGTGCAAACTTGCTTTTGCTCACATATTAATTTCTCTATGAAATGTCTCAAACACAAATACTTCGAAAAAGAGTATAGCACAGGGTCTGTTTGCAGAGTCACTTTTTGAAAGGAAAAAAACATAGTCACATAGTCAAGATAATTGCAGTTGCATAAGGGTATTCTCCAAAACAGCGTGGAGTCCAGCATTAGTGATCGAGGGGAGAGGGAGTGTGTAAAGCAGTGATGGGGGGTGGGGGGTGAGGGGCAAGGCACAGGACAGCAAAGAGCTCAAGGAAACCACTGTGCTGCCCAGACAGGACCCCCAGCTCCCTTGGTGCAGTAGTGAGTCCTACTGGGCTCTAACAACTACTTCCATGAGATCATAGAATGCACCACAAAAGATTTCCTTAACACAAACAAGAAAGTCAGAAAAATCATCCAAAATGAAGACTCAACTTAGAGCCTATACTCAATGGAACCTAAAGGTGTAGCTTGGGATTCTAGAGAAATACTGTTATAACTCAAAAGAAAATAATTTTAGCAGTTTCTGTAGGAGGCAAGGAGGAAAGAGAAGCAGATGAATCAGACTAGCTTGGGTGTATAAAAGGACCAGTGGGAGTAGTGATGATCTGGGATAAAGTGGAGAGAAGAGAGAGATAAATGCAAAGTTATTTGGCTCTCTGTGTTGCACATAACTCTTGGTCCCCAGTGCCAATTAGGTGTCAATTATGGCTGCCATTATATACACAGTACGCATTATACATACAATACACATTATACATACACAGTACACATGTACACAGGCATGCATACACACGAACGTGTGCACATGCACACACAGTGCTTTCCTGCTGAGAGTTCACTATTCCAAGAAATGTAATCCAGGAAATTAATATTTTAAAGTGGATTATGTTGCTAATTAAACTCGCAGATCTGAAAAGCTTGAAGAGAAAAGTATAGGACAACTGACACGCATTTATAAACAGGAGGCTTTCATACCAGTAAAAAGGATGTGGTTTATTTTTGGAGGCAAATTTGCTGTTGCAGAATGGTTTTGATAAAATGCCTCAGATAATAATAGATTTTTCCTTCACCACCATATAAAACCTCATGGGATTCCCTCTATTGCCTTATGGGTTATATAAAGGCTCATTACTGGTTTGCCCCCTTGAGTTGGAGAAAATATTTATAACTCTTAGGAACTGTTTAATTTCTTGCCTTCAGCCTCCATAGTATGAAGGAGTCATGTTACATTTGTAGTCTCTCCTCTTCCCAGGGTCTGCAACATAACTTTCAGAAGACTTACAGCAAAACCAACCTTACCAATGGTCTCCTACGCCTGTAGCTGAATCCCAGTAACTGGATTAGAGACTCAGTCCAGATCTTGCAGCTCAATTCTGATCACTGAATCTCTCCTGCCTTCTTTCGTGCCAGTCCCAGTCACTGTGAAGAACTCAGGAGATTAAGTCCTGATCCTGGGCATTACCCTAGACTTCCTCTTCCTCACCTCCCAGCTGAATAATTATCAGATTTCTATCTGCTTTACTTTCTAAACATCTCTTAAATCTGATTCTTCTTAACCACAGTTTGAGCCACTATCAATTTACACCTGTCTTATTATCACAGCTTCTAAATTCCTCTTCCAGCCTCCAGGTTTGCTGCTCTCAAATCATTCTCCATGTTGCAGCCCAGTAATCATTCTAAATTATCTATCCTCTTCACAAAGCTCTTTAGTAACTTCCTTTTGGTCCCCAAATAAAGTATAAACTCCTTAACAAGAATAAAGGGCTCATCCTGACGTGACCCCAATTACCACGCTGACTCCGCATTGCTCACCCCTTACCCACACCACCTCCAGTCTAGACTCCAGACACATCGAGCTACTTTCATTTCCCCAGACAAACCATTCTCTCTCTCACTCTGTGGTCTATGTTTATGCCTGGGACATATCCCATTGACCAATGATCCTTTGGGTTCCTGTTTAGATAACACCTCCTTAAGGAATCTTTTCTTGACTCCCCAAAATTAATTATGTGCCCTTTTAAATGCTCTCATAGATACCGTTATTTTATAGTGTGATATAAGTTGTTGTGCCGGAGTGAAATTGCCCACTTACTTAACTTTATTCGCCCTTGGACTGTAAGCCCCAGGAGGTCAAGAAATGAATAGCTCTTGTTGCGTCTGCATTTCCACATCTGGTACATATCCTGGCACATCAAAGCTCCACAATAAATATTGGCAGAATGAACTAATAAACCCCCAGGGCCTAGGAATGAGGTCATGCCTCCATCTCCCCACTTTCCCTTTCACCCTTCAGGGACAGTAGTCTTGCCCCTAACTCTCCAGTCCCATGGCTAGACCCTGCTACAAATCCTTCCACATCTCACTAAAGTCTAAATCCCTTAATATGATCTAAAAACTCTATTCCATCTGGTCCCTGTTTCATTACCACTTGTCGGAGCCTGCCCGGAGATGGCCCCCAGTGTTCCCAGCCTCCTGGTGTTGACATCTTTGTGTAGTCCTTCTCCCATTGCATCAGTATTAGCCTGTGTGACCAATAGCATCCAGTACAAGTGCTGACATATCACTCCTGCAGCTCGGTCATAAAAGCCATCGTGTCTTCTGCCTCTCTCTCTTGAGGGTTGCTTACTCTAGAGGAAGTTAGCTGCCATCTCATCAACATCTCTACAAAGCAACCCATGTGGTGAGGAAGCAAGGTCTCTAGAGCCAGTGAAGAACTAAAGCCTCCAGTCATACATGAGAACCTTCTTGAAAGAAGATCCTCCAACCCCAGTCAATCTTTCAGGTGACTACAGCCCCAACCAATATTTTGATTACAACCCCCTGAGAGACCCTGAGCCAAAATCACCAGCTAAGTCACTCCTGGATAACTGACTCACAGAAACTATGGGATAATAAATGTTTACTGTTCTAAGGCACTAAGCTCTAGAGTCATTTATTATGCAGCAATACATAGGACTCTAACCTCACCATAGCCCACTGTCCCTTGCTAGACTTTTCTCAACTCCAGAACCATGCCAGGCTCCCTCTTGCTTGTGGACCTTCTCACATGCTATTCTTTGTCTTTTTTGACCACTTCACCAGGACAATAGCTGTATGCATCAGCCTAAATAGCATTTCCTCAAGACAGTTCCCTGTCTCCCCTAACCAGATTACACCATCTCTCATAGGCTTCAAGGTCAGCAGGCATTTTTCCTTCCTAACCCTTTTTACATCTATGATAACATTCAGTAACCAGTTGTAGAACACCAACTGTGTGCCACAAGCCATGCTGAGTAAGAGGCAAAACAGGTATTATCCTGCCCTCATAACATTCATAATCTAGAGGAATTCTTTACTTAATTGTTCATACTTAATCATTTACTTAATTACATACATTTGGTAATTTATTATTACTTGTTAATTTCTATCTTTTTCACTGGCATAAAATCCCATGGGGATGATGCCTCAATGTCCCCCATGATTGTCCCCATGTCTAGCCATGCATCATTCAATCAGAACCTGGTTATGACAGAGACCATGACAGGAATCATCAAAGGACTGCCCAGCAAACCAAGAGTAGAGCTGCTAGTAAACCACAACATCACAAAACTCATTCCGTCTTACTTTCCTAACAGACTATTTTGTCACACGTTTTGTATGCTTTTTATATCTTCCTTTTCCTTCCCCCTTCTCTCTCTAAGAACACATGGTGGTATGCTTAAAGGTCTGTGATAGTGAAAGTAGACTGTGTAAGCCTCTCGCCGATCTTTGCCACTAAATAGATGTAAAATTTGGAGTAAGTCCCTTACGTTCTGCACCCTCTTTTTCTTTATGTGGGTAATGAATGAGTCAGGTAAGATGATAACTTTTAGATCACTGAGCTTCTATTTGAGATTACTCAAAATTAAAGCATTATAATCAGCCTTTCTAATTGCATCTGTATAGGACATTTGATTTTTGTCTAAGTGCTTTTCTATCTGTTACTTTACTTGACTCTCACAATAAATTAATGATGATATAATATATCTCTTACTACAGTTAAGGAAATAGACACCTATAAGATGGCAACATGAGAATTTGAGATCTGAGGAACTTCCCCTAAATCATATAGTATCCTTTGTGTAAATATTATATTCATGCTTCAAAAAGTTACTATACTTTGGCTGGGTGCAGTGGCTCACACCTATAATCCTAGCACTCTGGGAGGCCAAGGGAGGAGGATCACTTGAGGTCAGGAGTTTGAGACGAACCTGAGCAAGAGCGAGACCCCATCTCTACTAAAACTAGAAAAAAAATTAGTCAGATGTGGTGGTACATGCCTGTAGTCCTAGCTACCCAGGAGGCTGAGGCAGGAGGATCACTTGAGCCCAGATATTTGAGGTTTCAGTGAGCTAGGCTGACACCATGGCACTCTAGCCCAAGCAACAGAGTGAGACTCTGTCTCAAAAATATAAATAAATAAATAAGTCACTATACTTCTCCCCAGGTGTCTTAGTCCATTTTCTGTTGCTATAACATAATACCCAAGACTAGGTAATTTATAAAGAACAGAAATTTATTTCTCACAGTTATGGAGGCTGAAAGTCCAAGATCAAGTCACCCCTAGGTTTGTTGTCTTATGAAAGTTCCTCTCTGCTGCCAAGATGGTGCCTTGTTACTGCATCCTTCAGAGAGGACAAACCCTGTGTCCTCACGTGGTAGAAGAGATAGAATGGCAAAAGGGGGCCTAGCCAGTTCCCGCTAGTCCTTTCATAAAGTCACTAATCCCAATTATGAGAGCTCCAGCCTCATGACTTAATCACATCTTAAAGGCCCCACCTCAATACTACCACACTGACAATTAAGTTTCAACATATGAATTTGGGAGGACACATTCAGACCACAGCACCAGGTAAGACTCTGCTTCATGTGGACACTGAGCACCAGAGTTCTAAAATAAATCTTTGTCCTCAAGGTCCCAGACAGCTTGGTGAGCATAATATGAGCAGTAATATAATAAGAGTCTACATACAAGAGACATAGAGTGAGCACAGAGGAGAGAATGCATTAGCTCCATCACGCTGCTTTAGGGATTAATTTTTGTTTGCCTTTTTAGCTTAGAAGAATAAAATTCCTTTAAAATGTCAAGATGAGGCACTCTGAGTCACCCCCAGAGGCTGTTGCTCCTTAGCCTCCCTCCCTGGCTCTGCCTCCCAGCCGCCCCCAGGGTTCTGTTCTTAGACCTTCTTTACTCACTCCGATTCATCTTTCTAGTTGAGTCCATCTATTCCCACCATTCAGTGACAATCCATAGGCTGCCAGCTCCCAGATATTTATGTCAAGTTCCAACTTCTCCAAGCCCTGGATCTATGTTACCAATTGCCTACCAGACACTCTACCAGCATGTCCAATAGACACACCATGCCTAAGTGCCACCAGAAGGGTCCCCCTGTGGCTCTCTTTGGGTGTGACTCTCTACACAGGATGAGGATTCAATGGGCCTAATGGACCTGTCCACCCAGAGCCCATGTCCCCAACTTCCATGCTCCAAGGACCTAGGACCCACTTCCAGAGGCTACACAGTCCTCCTTCAGAGGTTGATTCTCCTGCAGACAAACTGCACCTCTTTGTACACATTCCAAGGTGTAGAGTGGCTCCTTTGGGGGATGTTGACAGAGCTTTCAGGCTGGAGTATCTATACAAAGTGCATGATAGAGACAGAGATGAAAAGGGAAGGAGAGAGAGCTACAGGCCTGGGCATTTTCACATAGCCACATTCTGGTGTAGAAGTCAGTGTAGCCAAGAATTCTACACTCAAACATATGCAGATACATGGGAGAATATAACACTTTATGTAACTGCATGTTAGCTTGATTTATAACTTTGCAATATTTAGACATGTAGGATGTGAGCCTCCATTTGTGCCCTTTAACCAAGCCCCAAAAATATAAGCAGAGAGCCTAGGCACCACAGATTTTACAAATCCAAAACCAAACCAATATCTGCCTTCCCACCTGTCTTGGCTTGGGGTGCTTAAAAAGTAGA
>VBSM01001044.1:14531514-14603160 GCA_008086735.1 Cheirogaleus medius | reverse complement strand
AAAAAAAAACAATTAACACACAAGTAGTTTACCTGAGAGGTGACACTAGGGAGCAGGAGTGTAAGAGTGGAGACAGTGAGACAGGAAAGAAGAAAAGCCAACATAATAGTGTACTATGGGGGTTCCAATAGTGTAATATGGGGGCAACAGTGCTTGATTCTGCTAGAGCTTCTGAGAAGGTATGGAAAGCCTTGAGATGGACCACCCAAAGGATGGAAGTGGGAGCATCTACCCCTTTGTTCCTTCCACCATGGATTCATGGTTGTACTAGGGGTGTTAACCCCCTCAAACTTTGTGTGCTTGGGACTCAGCAAGCCCCAGGGAAGAAAGTGAAGACAAGGGCACTCACAGGAGGCAAGATGTTCTCAGCACAAAGTGAGTGAAGCTGCACTGTAACAGTCTACCCCAGAGGGGAGCCCAAGAGAACACGAATACCAGATATGCTTGCTACACCACCCTAGCTTCCTTCCTCTCTCCCAGCCAAAACTTGTATCTACTCCTGTATCTGATTTTTATTAATAATGCCACTAGCCAATGAGTATCCCAGGGAGAGGATTCTGGAGTCACCCTCACTGGCCCTCCCTTATCCTTCTCATCCCATCAGTCACAAAGTCTCAACAATTCTACCTCCAAAATGTTTCTCGGCTGGAGCCCTTTCTCTGCATTTCCTTCCCTTTGACTTAGTTTAAGTCCCAGCCCAATTGCAAGAGCTTCATATGTAGGTTTGCTAGTGGAGGATTCCACGGAGCTGTCTCCTGTAGGCTGCACTAACTGGATTTCTGCAGAGACTCCCTCTGACCCATCTCTTACAGCTCTAGTCTCATCCATACACCGCTACATGTACTATCTCTTATCATGGAACTATTCCATTTTAGGACTTTTGCTGTCCCCCATTGCTACAAAATCAAGTCAGAATTCCATGCCCAGCCTACAGCAACCTTCTCTCTCTTTCCAAACTTCATCAAGCTTACCTCCCAGAATTTCTCTTTCTCTCTTTCTCTCTCTCTCTCTCGCTCTCGCTCTCTCTCTCACACACACTCACACACTACACTCCAGCCACACCCAACTTCTCACCATTCTCAAACCAGCCATATTCTTTCAAGCCTCCATACTGTTGTTCATGCTGTTTCTCAGTCTAGAAATCATTTCTGCAGCCACTACCCCCCATACCTACACATCTGATAAATCCTTATGCATCTGTCAGGACCCAACTAAAATGCCACCTTCTTTTACTCCTCCAGGCTGATTCAGTGTTCCTGTCCTTGCTAGAGCACTTATATCTTGTTATAATTATGTATTTGCATGACTTTCTCCATCTTTGGAAGTGCCTCCAGGTCGGGGCCTAATGTTTTATTCATTCTTGTATTCTCAGTACCCTTCACAGTGACTGGCACAAAACAAACCCAAAACAAAGTGACCTAATCGTTAGATGAATGCAAGAATGAGCACCTCTGAGTAAAACAAGAACAACTGGGGTATGCACTTTTTCACATACCTCTTGTCTAAGAGACATTTGAACAGAAATACCTAAAAGGGGAATTTAGAAGGTAAACAGTGCTGAACAGAGTTGAGGCTCAAGAGATGAATTAGGCTGAAAATCAGCTAAGTCATTGATGTTTCTTGTGGAAATACCACGGAGGTGTTAATGTGGTATTTAACACATGAACAAGTAACAGCACAGAATGAACTGGAATAGGCAGGGCTAATGCTATGGAAATTACCTAGTGCATTCTATATTTAACAGGAAGAGAAAAACAGCAAAATGCTTAGAATCAGCTCTACCTCAGTTTAATCTTCATGACAATGTATGTACTTTACCCTTATTTATTTAAAACCTTTATCTACAAAATATTGTATACTTTATAACCATAATATAAAAGTAGCTAATTTCTGTTTGGGTACAAATTAACGAGCATTTTCCTCTATAAAAAGGATCTGTGAAGTATTTGGAAGTACAATTTCAGAACCAAGGGTTGGCAGAGTGATGGTCCCAACTCAAGAGGACAAGGACCCAAACACTAGGAAGAACAACCAAGATAATACTTGCCATCCAGAAAATTACCACCAGTAGCCAAAAGGCATAAGTGCAGACCAGCAAGGAGAGAATCAAAGGGTCTCTACTGTGGAAGCAGAGATGAGGGAAGTGGAATGGAAAAGGAGGGGAGCACCACAAAAACAATGTACCAGAATCACAGAGAGGTAAAAATATTTTATTGACAACTGTAAATAAAAATGATTGTTAAAAGTAAATGAAACCAGCTATGTAAATATAAACACCCTTCACAGTTCTATTTGCTCTGTAAGAAGGTAATCACACATTTTCTTTTCTCAATATAGAAAACAAAAACAAAGAGTGATGAGACCCTATTCATGGAAAGAGCTACCCCTACTGTGTCCAAGTAATCTTTGCTTGTTTCCTAGTGAAATTGTTCTATGTACATCACTTAAAAAATCACACCGTCCATTTTATCTGTTTCCTATGACTGGAATATGGCACTCTTGTGACTATAAGGAAAAACACAGTTGATTCCACCCTCAGCCAAACAGCGTTTTGCTTTTTTATGAGAATACTGGTGTGAGATACGGAAGGTAGAAATTTCAGTGATGCTTGAATTTTTCAATCTGCTGGGTTTTAGACGTCATTTCCCATCAGTTTCAAATAGCTTCGTTTCCCTAACTAGGAAACTTCCATGTCATCTGAGGTAAGCCTGGTTAGTTATTTAGCTGTATTTTACAAGCAGCACAACTTCATAGTATGAAAAGATGCACACTGAGTCATCTTTACAGTGTCTGAAATTAAAGTCAGATCACAGAGGAAGTAAAAGAAGCTTTCCACATGTATCTCTGTGCTAAAGGATAAGATCCAGCTCACTATCCTCACTTAAGTCAGTCAGGGATTAAATGTAACAAAACAAAATGGTATGGTAAAGACAGTCAAGAGATTCACATCATCAGTGGTCTCCATCTGTTTGGGGGTAGGTAGAAAAAAACGCAGGGTTTAACTAAAGAATAAGGAATTTAAGCAAGCTATATATTAAAAATTCTGAGTGTCAGGGTTGTTAAATATAGAAACGGATGACTAAGAAAGATGGAATCATCCTAGGTAAGTGACAAAAATAGAAGTGGTGTTCACCAGGCTGGGATCGTTTGGTTATTGGTTAAAGAAATGTAAGCAAAAACTAGCATCAAGTTCAAGCTTATATCTGCATAGTAGGCTAGGCAAATTATAACTACAGTATGTCATAAGGTATATCAGGGCGCAGCCTCAACTTCATGCATATCCTCTCACTCTCATAGTCACTAATAAATATTAATAGTATCTCCCAACATGTACGTTATCATTCCTCTTTTATTCTGATTATTTAGTGACTCTTCCTGGAACAGGGTTTGTAGGTATGCATGTGCACCACGTGAGTCAAGCAGGCAGAAGGTAACTCTGTTTCTCACTTCTGCATCTTCCTTTTCCTGTGCTAGAAATTATGCCCCAGAGGAATACATTATAGCTACCAACCACATACTTGAACTTCTATGGCAGTTTATCCTTTTGTGATAATCATCCTAATGAATAAACAGAATATTTGTCATGACAAGTAAGCTTAGTGGTATCCAGCACAGATTATATAATAGAACCAAATCCTAGACTTCTGTATCATGTTCTAACATTGCATAAAAAATTTCCACAAGCTTAGCTGCATGAAACACCACATATTTGTTATTTCAGTTTCCAAATCAGGAGTCTGGGCATGACCTAGCTGAGTCCTCTGCTCAAGATCTCACAATGCTGCAATCAAGGCATTAGCTGGGCTGCATTCTCATCAAAGGTTCAACTGGGGAAGAGTCCACTTCCAAATTCAATCACTTCCAAATCCACTTCCCCATTATTGACAGAATTCATCTCCTTGCAGTTCTATGACCAGGGCCTCAGCTTTTTGCTGGCTGTCCTCAGGTTCTAGGAGCTGTTTGCAGTTCCTTGCCACATGGGTTTCTCCAGCATAGCCATGTACTTCATCAAGCCCACAAGGAGAATCTCCAGTCTACTAAAATAGAGTCTTACACAATGTAACATAATCATTGAAGTGACATCCATCACCATCGCCATATTCTGTTCGTTAGAAGCAACTCACAGCTCCCACCCAGCTCACAGGGAGAAGATTAGACAGACAGAGACTTGAACATCAGGAGGCTGGGGTAACATGGTCACCTTATGATCCATTGGCCACAACTTCTATAATTGAGTCTTAACCATGAGGTTTCCATAACCAGTGAAGAGGTCACCCATGCTGCCGGTCTCGGCATTCTCTAGGAATCACAATACCATTCTTCTGCCAGAAAATGGAGTTACCATATGACCCAGCTAGTCCACTTTTAGGTACATTCCCAAGAGAAATAAAAACATACATCCACACAAAAATGTGTACATAAATGTTCATAGCAGCATTATTCATAATAGCCAGAAAGTGGAAACAACCCAAATGTCCATCACCTGATAAATTAAATGTGGTATAACCACACAACGGAACATTATTCAGAAATAAAAAGAAATGAAATACTGCACGACCATGTGCAACAGCATGGATGAACATCAAACACATTAATGCTAAGAGAAAGAAGCCAGTCACATATTGCATGATTCCATCTATATAAAGTGTCAGAATAGGCAAATCTGCAGAGACATAAAGTAGAATAGTAGTTGCCAAAGGCTTGGGGCAGGGGAGAACAGGAAATGACTGCTAATGGGTAAGGAGTTTCTTTGTGGGATAATAAAATGTTCTAAATTTAGACTGTGGTGATAGTTGAACAATTCTGTGAAAATACTAAATGTTTTAAATGGATGAATATTATGATATATAAATTATATCTCAATAAAGCTTTTTTTAAAAAAAAAAAAAGACCCACAAGTTTTATCATGAAAAAAATTCAATCTAAAACATATTGCTTAGATGCTAAAATACTGAAATATTGGCATTTCTCTGGCATCTAAATTATTTATAAGAAATATAAATATTCAAAATTGGGATCATCTCAGAAAGTCTATGCTGCAATAAGATCTCTCCATAGCACAGATAGGGAAAATTGAAAACGAGGCACTGTACATAGACGGCAAGTGGTTTTCCCAACAGCCCAGCAAAAATAATTTAATTTCTCCAGAGCTTGTGCCAGAATCCATTTCCATATTCTTTGGCGAAGATCTCTTCTTTTCCCTCATTAGCTCAAATATTAAATAGACAAGACACCAGTACAGTTTTTTTTAAAAATAGTAATTTCCCAAGTTCTTCTGTGTTTTAGAAGCTATCAAGACATAGTACTAAAGGTATCCCTTTCTCATGGAGAACATGGGTACCAACTCCAGGTACCTTTAAGAGAAAGCATACCTGCTTTTTAAGGTGACAGTTTCAGCAGGGATCCAATCCGAAGAGCTAACAGAGCCAGAAAGCTTAGCTAGCCAGGCACACCAGCTGATACCAGTTTACAGAGAGTTCTAAACTAATACTAGTTTAGAGATGTATGCCAGGCATTTATTGACTTGCCCATTCACAAGCTCCCTCTCCATCCAACCTACCTAGCATCTCCATCTGTCCTATTGCCAGACCCACGTGGAAAGAAGATCTTATCCTGAGAAACAGTAGCTTACCTGAGGCTTTACATATCTGAGTCCACTAACTGCTGCAGATGTGCTACAGTTTTACAAAGTGGAGTTATTTCCTGTAACTTGTTTAATGTTCTGGTTGATGCTCCCCACTCGGAGCCCTAATCCCCCTATGGAAGCAGGAAAAAAGTGTGTTATATCCCTTGAAGCAATGTAGGGTTTCATAGATGACAATATAGCTTTTTTTTTTTTTTTTTTGACAATATAGCTTTTTATTCAGAGCTGTTACCTAATATCTGGGTGACTTTCTAAAGTTTCTGCCTTTTTCTCAGTTGCAGAAAATTCTTCAGAAAACATCACCATTTTAGGCACATTCATTCCCAGTGGTTCAGCTTAAGTAAAGGTCCCAGGGCCTGACGACTCCCAGTGGTCATCTAAACAAGGGACTTCATCCATCTTCTTAGTCCTTTGGAGAAAAATAAAAGGTCCTTCTGTCCCCGGTCTGGAGCAAGGACTGCACTTCAGCCACCTCTGACATATTTTGACCCAATTTCTAAAGAAATCTATAGCCAAGGGGGTTTCTCCAACCATATCCCCAGGACACTGTCTGTCCATTTACCATTCGGAATTGGGCCCTTCAGGCTTGTCTCTCAAACCCACCAATCTCCCGTGGCGCCATCACTTCCGGTCAGTCTTGAGAAAAGTGGAAAGTGAAAGGGTATTTTCAAATTCGGCTAAACAATCACTTGGAATTTTAACAATCTTTAGATGCTACTATGTTTCTTAAAATTCCTAAACATATAACCAAACTTTTCTGTAGTATTCAAATCAGGGAGTCCTCTTCATAGTCATATATCCTAATCTTATTCTTTAACCTCCAGGGGAAGAAAAAAAATACATTTTCAGGGTGTGGACTATCTCCTCGTTGGAGAATCTCGGTTGCCCCAGTATTCCAGCGGTGGGAGGGAACGGTGGATGGAGCAAGGGGAAGGGAGGCCCAGAGAAGGCGTCTACCAAAAGCCTGTCAATCACAGTCGCCAGTCACAGCTGAAGGGATCGCTCTGAGGTGGTCACTGCAACCCCCTCTTAGCTCTAAAATTCCCCCACGTTTCCGCGCCCCAGAGGCGACCAGCTTCGGGGATGCCCTGGTCAAACGGGCTCAGAATCCCAAGCCCAGACCCCCCGTCTCTAGTTCCACTTTATTGTTCCTCTCAGGCCGGCTGCTTTAAAAATTCTGTTTGTTCTCCACTTCCTTTGTCACTACTTCCTCCGGCAACCAAAACAAACACTCAGCAACACAGCAACTCACCAATCCTAGAATTGGAAAACAGGAAAGAAAAGCAAAACCTCACCGCACACATGCGGCACAGGAACACAAAAACCCAACTTCTGGGCGAAAAGAAAAAAAACGAAACGGTATCCCCTCTATCCGTTTTTCTTCCCTCCTTCCCCAGCCGCATCTTTCTTCCCCATCCTACACCAGAGAGACCCAGAGGGTTTCTTGAGCCTGGGATCCCCGCCAGGGAGTCAGGGCCGCGGGCGCTCTGCGCTCCCGCTCCTCGCGCGTGACGGACGGGGCTGCGCGCGGGGCCCGAGGTCAGCCCGGCCAGCGCCTGCGTGTCCGCCTTGTGGGAAACGTCGCGGGGAGGCCCCCGCAGCCTCGCTCAGGTTTACCTTTCCCCACAGTGGCTGCACGGGCCGGGCGTCAGAAACTGGAACCTGCTGGTGAGCGTGCAGGAAGAAGCCCTTCTCTGGGAGGGAGTTGACTTCCATTCTGCTCAGTTTCCTCCACCGCCCACCGGTCGCGTTCGCCTGCACCTGGGTGAGGTTGGGCAGATTATTTAAACCAGGAGGATTTTGCTGTGAAATGGGGAAACCAAATCCTGACCTGACTAAAAGCAAAGCCAGAACCCTGTGACATTCTGTGGTCCCCTCCAGCTCCCGCATCAATGATTCCATGATAGTGTAGACCAGGGATGGCAAACCCAATTACCAAAAAGGCCGGTGACACAAATAGGTGGCACCAGCTGGAGAATGCATGCTGTGTCTAAAAGGAGCAGCCACGATTGCTTCTCAGCCGAATTTTGGCATCCAATAAAGTAGACTTGGTTTTGCCAGGAATTCTGTATTATAAGAGAAGGCAGAGATACGATGGGTTTTTTGTTTTTTTTTGTGGTGTGTGAAATCTCCTGATTTAAAAATTTTGACACCTAATTCAAAAACCTCACAATTCTGTGAAAGCCAAAGAAAACACATCTTGTGGATGTTTCTGCCCCCACAAGTTTGTAACCTTCTGTCTAGAAAGCAACTGTCAACTCAATATGACCCAGTTGAGGGTGATGTGGTAAGTAGTTTCATATCAAAATTTCCATGAGAGGCTTTTTCAACTAACCAAGCTCCCACTCAGAGTATCCCTCTAAGCACATATTCTCACCTCCCCAACCCTTGTGTATAATCCAAGTATCTTAATGGTCTCTTCCATTCCAGATGATCTTAGAAAATCTAGCCATTTATCAACTTCCCCTGCTAACTGGAGAGGGGAAGTTGATAAATGGCTAGATTTCCTAAGATCATCTGGAATGGAAGAGTCAAACTTATTTTTAAGGATGTTTAAACACACATCCATTTCATTTGGGCATAATAGGTTAGGCTAAACCTAAGGCTGGAGAACATTAAGATATTTGGGTTAGACACAGATCACTGTGTTGTTTACCACAGGACGTTGTCATTCTTACAGACAGATGACTGACCTAGAGAAAAGTACCTAATATAAGGAATCATCTGTAGTTATCAGTGACCTGTAACCTGGCCTGGCATGGGACCTCTAACCAGTGACTACCCTTGATGCTGGGAGGATCCTGGAAGGATCAACTGAAGGTCAACTGAAAGATATACAAATTCTTGGGGGAAAGGTTAAAGAGAGACTTCAGAGAAATTCAGTAGATAGCAAATGGCACGGAGACCTTGAGGCAGTAGAAGTCATGAAGCCATGGATAGAGAAATAAATAACGTGGTAGAGGAAGAGAATTACAAATGGCTGGCTTAACAGCCAAGCGCTAGGCTGAGAGCGTTGGATGCCCATTTCTAAGGGGATGAAATACAGAAATTGCTGCAGAGCTGCCCCAGCTGCTGTTGTATTATCAGAACTACGCCTACTGCTTTATCCGGAATAACGCTCTCATTCTCTGTGGGACCTGGAGAGGTGGGAGCTAAGATTTTTTTTTTCATAAAATAAACACTCAATAATTGAGGAAACTTGAGTTTATCTCTATTTCTTACCAACTGAAAGAGCTTAGCAAACTGCAAGGGAAGTTTTTAAGATTAAGAGAGATCATAAGACATAGGCCCAGGAGTTATCAACTCTGTGTGGGAGAAAGAAATTTTACTTCCTTAATGTCTTCAAATAAGTCTGGGTAGGGAAGAGACTGCAATGGAAAGGTCTCTGGGTCTTTAGCTGGTTGTAGTTTCTGGTCATGACTCCTTGCAAGCAGGAACACTTGACAGCCAAAGGAGGGAGCTGAGGGGGGTTCACAATGAGGGCCAGGGTCTGTGCCTGAGGCTACAGAATGTGGACAGTGGTACCAATGGTGGTACCTTTGGACAGTGGTACCTTTAAAGAGGGCAACACAGACTTTGAACAAAGGAGGTGATACAGATTGGAAACAAAAATTGAAAAGGTAACATGAAATGACTTGAGTGAGGAAGAGGAGTCATTCATTCAACAAACATTGATGAACTGTGCTATGGGATACAAAACAATCCCCCCTCACCCCCCAGAAAAAGACATTATTCCTGTTCTTGGGAGCTCATAGTGTAATCTGACAATTCTGCACAGATTTTACCATCAGTAACCACTGCAGCAATAGGTACTCCATGTGTGTTTGTGAATTAGATAATCCATTAAACACACATGGTGCATAACTACTCAGTAAATGGGAACAATAATTAGTGCAATTATTATTTTATTATAAGACCATTTTGATTTTTGCTGTTTCTCTGTTCCCCTCTCCTTGAGAGAATGACCCTAGGGCAGACACCACTGGCTGCTTGTCCAGTGGTCATTCCCTTCTCTCTTCTAGGCTAATTGAAGCCTTATTTATTCGTTGAAGGGGTGAGGGTGTGTGTGGGGATGTATCAGGATTGTTCTTCTAAAGCAAAGTGCCCATAGGCATTCTCTTCTCTTTTGTACCTTTTCAGTTTCCCAAGATCCCTTGCAGATATGAGTTACCAAATCTGGTGAGATATCAGGATATGTCTGCTTGGAGGGATCTTTTTCTTCCTGAATAAAGACACTTGAGAAGAAAAGACTTTTGCTCTTTCCCCTTCTAGGTATTAGGGCTTGATATCAGGAGCTGCTATAGGCATCTTATGGCCACGATATGACACGCACAAAGAAAGCAAGCCAGTGTGATGAGGGTGACCATGAAATGAATGGCTGGAAAGAGCCTGGATCCCTGATGATGTTTCTAATCCTCTGAACAAACACAGCAAACCTCCTAACTCCAGTATCCTTGCTAAGTAAACAATAAGTGTCCCTACAGTTCAAGCCTTATTCAATAGGTTATTTTGCTTTTTTAAATAGTTGATAACAAATTGTCATGATTTTTAAGAGACAGTGTTCCTGCATTGATAGTAATATCTTTCATCTAGAGCTTCACCCTCTAATCCAAGAAGCATTAGTTAACATATGACTATTGAGCAATTTAAATGTGCTTAGTTCAAACTGAGATGTTTTGTATGTGTGAAATATAAGCCTAGTTTCAAAGACAGTACAAAAAAAACGCAAAATATTTCATTAATAATTTGTTACCAGTAAAATAATGTTGAAATATTTTGAGTATGTTAGGATAAATATTAATAGTATATTTTATTAAAGTTTCATTTTGCTTTTGTAACGCAGCTACTAGAAAAGTTAAAAATATGTCTGTGGCTCATATTATACTTCTTTGGGCAGTGCTGGCTAGAACATAAAAGCAGAGCCAAAGAGTGCTTAGTTGTATTGGGAAAGCAGAAGGGGAGAAGGGAATAGATCATTAGAACGTGGTGGTGGATTGATGTATGAGATGGCACCACTGAAGTTTCTTTGTATTTTCTGTATTTCTGGATTAACTTTTATTTCTAAATGTTTGGAGAACCAATAAAATCAGAACTTGTACTTCATAATGTACATAGCAAATTTATCTCACTTCAGCCCTTTCTATCACTTCACCAGCATTTACAATATTTTTCCTCTCAGTAGATGAAAGGGCATGTAAATACTCCATCTGATGCTCCACTAAGCTCACCGTTCAGAACTACGCCAAACAGAGAAGTGGAGGGTCTCCTCATCTCCATATCCTAACCCTCCTCCTTGGTCTCCTGCTTCCTTACATTCCTGAAAGCCTGTGATGTCCCACCCTATGCCTGCCCCCACATCAAGTTCCAAATTTATTTCATCACAACGTTATCTCTTCACTGCAGCTGATTTCAGTTAAGTATACAAAAGATGTAGTCAAACTGAGGGTGCTGTGCGGTACTAAAATTCCCCTTAGGGATGTTTGCATTTCACATTTTTAAAACATATCTCCAGTTAACCTGAAAGATTTGCTCGTCGCTCATGTCATAGTTAAAGCAAATTCCAGGCAACAGAGTAGAAATGGTTTGGAGCAGCAAGTCATTTCCAACAGCTGAAATGAGACCGAGTCAGCTTTCACCTACTGTGCCTCTGCACGGTGCTGCTCCTGCTAATGAAAATGAGTGCATCCATTCATTTCCCCTCCCAACTCACAGGCTTGTGGGGTGGAAGAATAGGTGCTGGCCCCTTGTTAGACCAATTCTCACTGATTGACAAGCTCTAACCTGACCAATGCCCACATAAAAAGAAGTTGGTTAAATGTTTATAAAATTTGGAGATGGATGAGAAAGCAACTGAAAACTCGGTTTCAGGTTTGAATCTGAAAAACATAACATTTAATAGCTTTCTAAGAAGGACAAGGAGGCAGCAAATGGAAGGGCAAAATTTCCAGAAAAGCTAGAGAGGTACAGATAGTGTTTAATTTTAAATCCCATGCTGCTTCTATCAACAACATGAAACCCGGTTCACTATTTCAGCAGCATATGCAACTCAGCTAATCAGAAAAATATGCAAGCAGTTGAGTAGCTGTCTTCTAGACAAACTTTAACATATGGATCTGGAAAACATCCCAAATTCTGGGGCAAAATCAAATCAATCAAAAAGGCATTAGGGTTTTCTTACCATATGTCAACAAAGCAGTCCTAGTTTCAAAAGGTTCATTAACATCTTTTGGTTCCAAAAGAAGGACCCTTGAGTGTCCCTTTATTATAAAGAAAAAGCCACTGAACCTGAAATTAAGATTCAGCTCTACCTTATTGGTTAAACAAATCACTTCACCTTTCCAAAAGACCAGATAAAGTCTAAGATCTCATCTAATCCTTTCATTTGATAATTTTATTTTCCTTATTAGTTTTCTAACTCATGCTAATAGTGATTTGGGGAAAAATAAAGAAAAGGTGAGCTAACATTTTTATGTTTAGCCTATCAAAGATTTATCTAGAAGAATCTAAGCCAAAATATTTAAAATGTTCCAGTCAAATTAATGGGATTGTGCGTGATTGTTTTCTTCATATGTGTGAAGAAGTCTTTACTGAATGATGTGGTAAGGAAAGGTATTTATATCTGTGTAGTAAAGAATTTGGCCTTGCCCAGAGAAAAGATCAGCCTATTCCCTGGGCCCTCCTGATAGGAGTATGTCTGTTTGCCTGGGAGCCTTGGGTCATACGGGATAGCCTAACAATGTGATTTAGAGCAGGGGATGGCCACACCCATAAGGTCTTAGGCCAGGGGCTGGCAAAATATCAAAAATGAGACTTAGGGTGGGGGCTTTGGGTCACACAGAATCAATCAGCCACCTGGAGACTGAGATCAACTATATATCAATCATGCCTACACAATAGAGTCCCAGTAAAAACTCTGGACACTAAGGCTCAGATGAGCTTCTCTGGTCGGCAGTTCTCCATGCATATCCTCACGCATTAATGTTGGCAGGGTGATGTGTCCTGTCTTTATGGGAAGAGCACAGCAGAAGCTCTGCTTTTGTCACCTCTTCTGGATTCTGCCATACGTACTCTTCCTTTGGCTGATTTTAATCCATATTCTTTCTCTGTAATCAACCATAACCACAAGTAGAATAGCTTTCAGTGAGTTCAGTGAGTTATCAAATTTGAAGATGGTTTTGGAAACCCCTGACCTTGCAGTTGGTATCAGAAATGAGGACAGTCCTGGGGACTGAGCCTTCTATGTTGTAGTTGACCTAATCTCTCTGCAATATCACAGCAATGAAAAAAAAAATTAAATTTAAGATAGATATTCTTCTTCCTTAAAATTCAGTCACCTTTGATAATATCCCACAAAACAGGCAACAGCCTCCCCACCTGTTCTTTATTTATCCTTGGGCCTTTTCTTCTATCACTCTCCCATGTCTCTACTCTATTCTTACCCACCAAGAAATTCTTGTTTGTTTTTAATGAAGTTGACCTTTCCTATGTCTCCAGATTTTTAACTCCGACATATCCATTTCATTGGAGTTTCACCTTCTAATTAAGAGTTATCTTTATTTCTTCTAATTGTTTATGCATTTATTCAAATTTTCTATGATGAATGTATATTTTCTTAAAAAGTAACCTCCTCAAAATTAGACTCACATATTTTCCAATCTTGACAAAGATTTGCTCACAAAAATATAACTGTCCAACCAGAACAACTAATTTAAAACAATTTAAATTTGATAGTTTTTAAAGTTCTCATTCCTATTTTTTGACATTCTTTTTTTTTTCAAGGCAAGCACAAAAATGAGGAGAGAAAGGTAGGATTATAGGGCAAGAGCAAAATATAGGTTTGCAGAGCATGATACATACACCACAGATGACAACCAGATCCATTGTCACAGCAAAGCAAGAACAAAAGGGAGGATGCAAAAATGGTTGACGTCCCTAATACAACTTGTATCTTAGCTTCTAATCCCCAAAATTTTCTCTTCTCTTTCAAAATTCTCTTTAAACTTTAGCTGAGAAGCTGTTCACATTTTTGCCATCTCTTCCCTCTTCTCTATATCATTGTTTTCTTTCCTACTAGTTATTCTCTGCTTTTTTCTAAGTAAATCCTGAAATTCTATCTCTCCTTTTCTCCCTCTCACAAAATACCTCTAAGATTCCTTATCAGAGAAAACCAAAACTATCTACACCCACACAGCTTACCGACTATGCTAACATGACTATACTATTTTGATGTGCTCATCAACATAACTATAATATTCCAGGAAATCTGTTCATAAAAATAAAAGTGACAAATTACTTTTTATTCCAGCAATTTCCTGAAATACCAATCAATTCTTCAATAGAAAGCATTAAGTATACAACCCAAGATTCTTTGAACCCCTCCTCAAAACCCTTATATTGCTGTGTTCATCAATCCTAAACTGTTAAATCATAATCTGTACCCAGCTCTAACCAAGTCCCAGCATTGAAAGATCCACCTTCATCTAGGTGTGTCTTCAAAATTTCAGTAAAGTTCCTGACTCTGCCCTCCCTCTTCTTATATAGACCATTAAGACTGTATCTAGGTTATCTTCTCTCTTACCATGGTAAAAACAAATTCAGCTCTGCATCACCATAGGTAGTTTGGTGATGCTTTGAGGAGCCAGCATTCACCATAAGACTCAGAAGTGAGGATAAGATAGCAAGCCATAATTTTCCTCTGTGATTGAGCTTTTATTGGTGTGTTTCTCGGGAAGGGGAAGGCAGGGGAATGTGTTGTGGGGTGATAGGGAAGAGAAAGAAATACACAAATATATGCTACTTTAAAATTTATAGCAGATTGCTATAACCAATATCTCATTTGGCCCTTATAACAATGCTTGGTGGTAGACGGGTCATGTGTTAGTGTCCTTATTTTAAAGATGGCAACACTAGACTCATAGAAGTTACATAAGATTAAGATTTGGGACACATAATATGGAACAGCTAGAGGAAATTTCTAAAACAAGGGTCAGCAAACTGCAACCTGTAGGCCAAATCTAGCCCCAGGGCTTATGTAAATAGAGTATATTGAATAAAGCCAGGCTCATTTGTTTGTATAACTGTCTATAGTTGGTTTAGCACTACAATAGCATTGTTAAGTAGTTCTGACAAAGACCATATTTACTATATGGCCCTGTACAAAAAAGGTTTGCCAATCTCTGTTCTAAAGCAATACAACAGGCCGGGTGTGGTGGCTCACGCCTGTAATCCTAGCACTCTGGGAGACTGAGGTGGGCGGATCATTTGAGCTCAGGAGTTCGAAACCAGCCTGAGCAAGAGTGAGACCCCATCTCTACTAAAAATATAAAGAAATTAATTGGCCAACTGAAATATAGAAAAAATCAGCCGGGCATGGTGGCACATGCCTGTAGTCCCAGCTACTCGGGAGGCTGAGGCAGAAGGATCACTTGAGCCCAGGAGTCTGAGGTTGCTGTGAGCTAGGCTGACGCCACCGCACTCTAGCCTGGGCAACAGCGTGAGACTCTGTCTCAAAAAAATAAAATAAATAAATAAATAAAGCAATACAACATAAAATTAACTCCCAAATAAATGGGATGAAATTATTAGATTCCAAAGGCCTTGAAGATGTGAGTCAGATGGTTCTTCATCAGGCAAAGGGATGTTTGATAATAGGAAGTGATACGTTGCTAGGTCCTAAATGGTTTCTAAAATAATAGGAAAGAGTTCTCCTAGTTAGTCCTCAACCCAAATACAGACTGCACTGATATTGTGAGTTGAAATTGCACAGGTGAAGGATGATCATTCAGTCAGCACTGCAGACGTCTATACAGCTGCAAATAGGAACAGAAAGAGCTACAATAACAAAAATATTGTTGATGAAACTTGAACTGTAAAGACTTTGAGCAAATGAAAAGATTAAGAGAACTCGCTATACTTGCTAAATCAGCAATAGCTAAGAAAGGAAATCACTCTGACATGGGCAGGCATGAATTATTAGGGAATACATCAATAGCTTAGTAGATAATAACTTTCCTGGAACTCACAGAATGAGTTATGTCTGCAGTTTTGCTTTTCCTTTGTACTCTAAACTTCAGCCTTTTGACTATCTCCCTGCTTCCAGGCTTGCTCTCCTATAGTCTACTCTCCAAACAAAATGATCTTTTTACAACAAAAGTTAGATCATGTTAGTACTTTGCTCAAAATCCTCCGATGAGGCCGGGCGAGGTGGCTCACGCCTGTAATCCTAGCACTCTGGGAGGCCGAGGTGGGAGGATCGCTTGAGGTCAGGAGTTCCAAACCAGCCCTAGCAAGAGCGGGACCCTGTCTCTACTAAAAATAGAAAGAAATTAGCTGGACAACTAAAAATAAATAGAAAAAATTAGCCGGGCATAGTGGCACATGTTTGTAGTCCCAGCTACTCAGGAGGCTGAGGCAGGAGGATCACTTGAGCCCAGGAGTTTGAGGTTGCTATGAGCTAGGCTGACGCCACGGCACTCTAGCCCCCGGCAACAGAGCGGGACTCTGTCTCAAATACAAAAATAAAATAAAAATAAAACCTCCAATGACTTCACATTTCACAGAGGGAGATAGTCCTTGAAGCTAATAAAGCTGCAGACTCAGGGGTCCCTCAAGTCTTTGGAAGGGACCTGGCAATGTACTCACATGATGATATATTTTTTTTTAATTTTCAAAGTGAGATATTTTAACCACAACTGTCTATTTCGTATTTCCCCTCTGTCACATTTCCCTTTGAGTCAAGTGGTTCGAGAATAGACACAGGCACTTTGGGACCCAGTGAAGGAGAAGTTGAATTAGACAAGCAATGTGTTTGGGTCACTGGAATGTATTATTGTGATTCACAGTTATTTCTATGTAAATTTTCTCCTGGTATCAGACTGGCTTTCAGGAATACTTCTACCATTCTCTGTACCAACTTACACTGTGACATTAAAGTTCAAGGCCTGAGGTTATAAGATAGGAACGCATCTTCATCATACCAGAAATATGTGGCCAGTGGAGGAGAAGAAGAGTTTGAAGTGTATGGAGCCAGAGGTTAGTCCGCAGAAAATTCTTACAAGTTTATAGTCCATACAAAGAAAAATTTGAGAAAAGTTTTCCCAAATTGACAACAACCCTAAAAAATGTTCACGTCATTACCAATAATGAGTTGTGAAATTAAAGGAAATTTTTCTACATTATCAATAATAAAAAGATAAATTTTGACCAAACATGCTAGAGGAAAAACTGAATTATCTTTCTATTCTTTCTATAAAAAATGATATTAGAAAGTAATATGAAGAGGTAATCAAAGATCTTTTACCCTAAACTAATGGAGGGATGCGTAATGCAGAGAGGAGTCACAATTCATTAGTAAAATTATGATGTCATATGATGTTATTTTTTATGGTGTGTGTGGCATTTGGCATTCTTTTAAAACTGGTAATTTGTGATATTTTATTCATTATAAGTAAGTATTTAGATTTGTGCTTAATTTTGTACTCTTGTACTTATAGAAGGCCCCAGGATTGTAAGGTCCACAAGTCCTGGGTCCACTCTTGAAGCTCAGAGTTACATGCAAAGCCCTTATAATTGGCCTGTCAACACTCCCCCAAGCCCCACACTCTCCTAAGGGAGGCCTGCTGCTCTCTGACTCATCTCCAGCACTCTCACACTCCACACAAGGCACTGCAGCCACTTGCTGTTCCTAGATCACACCCAGCACATTCCTGCCACAGGACATTTGCACTGGCTGTTTCCTCAGTACAATGGTCTTTCCCCAGATATCATCATAACTTTTTTTATCACTTTCTTTAGGTCTTTGCTAAAATATTACCTTAGCAGAGCAGCCTTCACTGTTAAATACATAAAATACTACTGCCCTCCAGCTCCCGTCACTTTCTTACCTTGCCTCATTTTTCTTAACAATTAGCACCACAGTACTTTAAATAATCATTTGTGTATTACCCATTTCCCCAAGTAGAATGTAAGCCTCAATGGGAAAAAGACTGCTGCTCACTTCTATAGCCCAAGGGCCTAGCACAGTTCCTGGTTCATAGTTGGTACCTTAAAACCAGTTGTTGAGTGAATGAATAAATGGAAAAAAAAATGAGCAAATGGAATTAGTAACACCTGAATTAAAATGGATTAGTAGTAAATACAAGACCAGCTTGTGGCCATACCTTTCTTTATTTGCAATTTGCTATGTATATTACATCATTTGATAAACTATATCTAACTCATTTGAAAGCAGGGTTTTAGTGATTTTCAACTAGAATTTATAGGTGCAAAGAAAGAGGCCAAAATAAGAACCTCTTTAAGTACTCCTGAGGGCAAATAATTAAACTATGTGGGCACATCATTATAGCTCTTCCTGAGAGGGTGAACCAGGTAAGCAATATTTTTATCAACTAGCACCTGATCGAGGGCCATTCCTATTGGTTGACAACATCCCTTTCACAATACCTTAATCTTGGTAAAAACTGCCTTTTAAAAATGTTTTTAACATTGTGACTTAGTGCTCATATGACTAAGCATAGGACCTCACATCCTACGAGTTGGAAGGAGTGGCAGAGATCACTGACCTGATGTTTCCCAAACTAGTTGTGTATCAGGAGGACCTGGGAGTTAAAAAATGTACAGGTTTCTGTGCCCAAGAGCTGCTATATTAAAATCTGGTGGTGGAGCCTGCAAAGCTATATAATTTTTTTCAGAATATGACAGGGGTACAAATGTTTTGGTTACATGAATTGCTTTTGTACAGTTTGAGTCAAAGTTGTAAGTGTGCCCATCACTCAGATAGTGTGCACTGTACACATTAGGTGTGAATTTACCCATCCTCTCCTCCCCCATCCCACCTGCTTGATTTCTGTTAAATTTTATCTCCATATGTGCACATGAGTGCTGATCGATTAGTTCCCATTTAGTAGTGAGTACATGTGGTGTTTGTTTTTCCATTCTTGTGATACTTTACGTAGAAGAATGGTCTCCTGCTCTACCCAGGTTGTTACAAAAGGTATTAGTTGACCATTTTTTTAATGGCTGAGTAGTACTACATGGTATACATATACCACATTTTATTGATCCACTCATATACTGATGAGGACTTGGGCTGATTCCACATCTTTGCTATTGTGAATTGTGCTGCTATAAACATTTGAGTGCAATTGTCTTTTTGATGAAATGACTCTTTTTCCTTTGGGTAAATACCCAATAGTGGGATTGCTGGATCAAATGGTAGTTCTACTTTTAGTTCTTTGAGGTATCTCCATACTGCTTTCCATACAGGTTGTACTGGTTTGCAGTCCCACCAACAGTGTATAATTGTTCCTTTCTCTGTGCATCCATGACAGCATCTGTTGTTTTGAGACTTTTTGATAGAAGCTGGAGTTAGGTGATATCTCATTATAGTTTTGATTTGCATTTCCCTGATGATTATAGAAATTGAGCATTTTTTATATGCTTGTTGGCCATTAGTCTATCTTCTTTTGAAAAGCTTTTGCCTACTTTTTAATGGGTTGTTTGATTTTTTTCTTGCTGATTTGCTTGAGTTCTTTGTAGATCCTGGTTTTTAGCCCTTTACCAGATGTATAGCATGTAAATATTTTCTCTCATTCTGTAGGTTGTCTATTTGGTCTATTGATTGTTTCCTTGATTGGGTAGAAGCTTTCTAATTTAATCAGGTCCCATTTGTTTATTTTTGTTGTTGCTGTGATTGCCTTTGGGATTTTCTTCATAAATTCTTGGCCTAAGCTGATGTCTATAGGAGTGTTTCCAACATTTTCTTCTAGAATGCTTATGGTTTCATGCCTAGATTTAAGTCTGTTATCCATCTTGAGTTGATTTTTGTGAGAAGTGAGAGGTGCAGATCCTGTTTCAGTCTTCTACATGTGGCTTTCCAATTTTCCCAGCACCATTTATTGAATAGGGATTTTTTTCCCCCAGTGTATGCTTTTTTCTGCTTTTTCAAAGATCAGATGACTATATGAGGATGGTTTTATATCTGGGTTCTCTATTCTGATCCATTGGTCTATGTCCCAGTTCTCGTGCCAGTACCTTGCATGTTTTGGTTACTATAGTCTTGTAGTGTAGCTTGAAGTCTGGTAAACTGATGCTTCCCAAGTTGTTCTTTTTGCTTAAAGTTACTTTGGCTATCTGGGATCTTCTCTAGTTCCATATGAAGCATAGAATTATTTTTCCTTGATCTGTAAAAAAATGATGTTGGTATTTTAATGGAGATTGCATTGAATCTGTAACTCACTTTGGGTAGTATGACATTTTAACAATGCTGATTCTGTCTATCCATGAGCATGACATATTTTTCCATTTGTTTATATCCTCTGTGATTTCCTTCCTCAGTGTTTCATAGTTCTCCCTGTAGAGGTATTTCCCCTCCTTGGTTAAATATATTCCTAGGTATTTTATTTTCTTTGTTGGTATTATGAAAAATATAGAGTCTTTGATTTGGTTCTTAGTTTGACTGTTGTTGGTGTATAGGAATGCTACTGATTTGTGTACATTGATTTTGTAACCTGAGACTTTGCTGAATTTATGTATCAATTCCAGGAGTCTCTTGGCAGAATCCTTGGGGTTTTCTAAATATAAGATCATATCATCAGCAAAGAGCAAAATTTTGACCTCTTCTTTCCCCATTTGGATACCCTTGATTTCCTTCTCTTGTCTGATTGCCCTAGCTAGGACTTCCAGCACTATGTTGGATAGAAGGGGTGACAGTGGGCAACCTTTTCTGGTTCTACCTCTAAGAAAGTATGCTTTCAATTTTTCCCCATTCAGTATGATGTTGGCTGTGAGTTTGTCATATATGGCTTTTATAATTTTGAGATATGTCCCATCTATGCCTATTTTGTCAAGAGTTCTTATCATAAAAGGGTGCTGAATTTTGTCAAATGCTTTTTGTGCATCTAGTGAGAGGATCATATGGTGTTTGTTTTTGCTTCTATTTATGTGGTGAATCACATTTATTGATTTGAGTATGTTGAACCATCCTTGAATCTCTGGGATGAAGCCCACTTGGTCATGGTGGATTATTTTTTTGATGTGCAGCTGAATTCAGTTTGCTAGGATTTTATCAAGAATTTTTGCATCTATATTCATAAGGGATGCAAGTCTATAGGTTTTTGTTGTTGCTGTTGTTGTTGTTCTGTCCTTTCCTAGCTTTGGTATCAAGGTGATGTGATATTGGCTTCATAGAATGAGTTGGGGAGGATTCCTTCCTTCTTGATGTTATGAAATACCTTTTGCAGTATAGGTACCAGTACTTTGTAGTTCTAGTGAAATTCAGCTGTGAAACCATGTGACCAAAGCTACATTTTTTTAACAGGCTCTCTTCTGAATTTTATGCAGCCTTCCTGACTCACCAGCATTTTGGAACTCATATTGACCTTGTTTCCTCCTCTTATTTATTGTGTTTCTCAAATGGTGAAACTAGTACTTATATATATAAACCTTGAATAGGAACTAGAAAAAAGAATCCAGTACCATCTAGGATAATGGCTCTGAATCTGACTTAATGCAGAATTACCTGGAAAGCTTTTATTCCAATGTCTAGGCTCTCCCCTAGCTACCTAAATCGGAATCTCAGGTTGGGACCTATGGCAATGGTATTTTTTAAAACTCTATAATGGGTCTAATGTGCAGCCAGTATTAAGGTACCTGATCTAAAAGAAAAAATGCTTGAGAGAAAGAGAAATTATATTTGTTTTATTCTTAGGCACTTCCTAGTTTCTGAGTCTTAAAATCATATTGACAAAAAGCAACTTGGAGATATCCCATTCTACTGAGGGTTTTATAGTTGAGGATGTAGAGTTGTGGAATGAAACTTGCTCAGGGTCAAATAATTAGAGGCTGATTTAGAACCTGAACCCAGGTCTTTCATTTTCAGAGTTAATACCACTTACACTACATCAAAATCTTCAGATTCACTGTACTTCATTTCATAAGCAAGCCTCTAGTGATCTGAGAATCTTATTCTATCTCCTGGTCATACTGGAACATCTATAGAGAACCATAGGCAGGAGCTAGTTACAGATTCATTTCAGTGCTGGGCCAGATAAGCAGCTAACCAGGATACCAATCTATAACAGCATTTCTCAAACTTGCCAGGTCAAAGGAATTGGGTGGGGAAAATGTTTAGTAATGCAGATTTCCAGGTCTCTCCACTGAAAATTCTGAGTCAGTAGACTCAGGATGGGACCTTGTAATACATAAGTATGAGAAGGGCTGCAGTTGATTCACACACTCTGCAAGGTTTGGAAAGACTTTAGTAAACTATTGTTGAAATAAATGATATTTTATCCCACTTAACTTTGATTTCTACATATGACTCTTTAAAACAGGAGTTGGGAATTTTTTCTATAATGGGTCAGATAGAAATAGTTTAGGCTTTGCAGGCCATGTGGTTTCTGTTATAACTACTCAATTTGCCACTGTAGCATGAAAGCAGACATCAACCCTGTAGATGAATGGGAGTGGCTATATTCAAATACAACTAACTATTTATAACACTGTCCTTGAAACCAAGGGAATTCTTTCCAAAAAGTGCTAGGGTAAGGAGTGTGGAGGTGGATTATTGAGACCTGTTAACATGGAATAAAACTGGTTAAGTGGTGCTTTTAGGTAGCCAACTAACAGTCCATCCCTTTGGTAATCTAACAAACACAAACGTCCTTCTTCCTACACATGCAGTTTATATACGTGCACCTACCTCCTTCTCAAGAGAGGAAAACCACAGCATTATATCTAACTACTACATCTGTACCCAAATCTAGGATCTCTAGGTGATGTTCAATCTTCTTTATTTGGTCCAGAGATAACTTCTTATAGGCCTGGAAGTTTTGTCTGAAAAATAGATTACCTGCTTCCAACACATCTAATATATACTGACTGGAAAAGACTAAGTAGTTAGTATTTACTAGCATATACTCTATCCTGTTAGAAAGAAATAGTAATAAATACCTGCCCTCTCAATAGAGAAAGTCTTTGATTAGTCAATCTCAAAGTCCCTAGTTCTATTCTTTATTAAAATCTCCCTATTATTCTTCCATAGCCTCTGGTTCTTCTTTCTAGTAATATATTCTTTAATCATTATTTTCAATGCCTGTATCTGAGATGGGCATTCAGGAGAAAGTTCTTCTCTAATTTTAGCAACCCCTGCATGTTGGTACAAATTCAGATACCTAGAGATTGTCTTTGGAGTTCAATAATTATATATAGTTGTTGGTGAGGCTTGAAGTAACTTTAACAATAAAGTTCCTCTCAAAAACTTAGTAGATTGAGTCTATTTGTGTCTGGTCAATTCCTTGCATTAGTAATCACAACTAAAGATCTAGTCTAGACATAGTCTTTGAGGCTAAGAATTCTTGTCTCTCTGCTGCTAGATCCTGTGCTCTTCCAAATCCTCCGGTATTTAACTCAGACAATAAAGTCTTTGTGCTAAAAAGCTCTAGTTTTATCAGTCTTAAGGGTGCCACTTTCCCACCTCTGCTTGTTTTAACTTGGGGTACAAAAGACATCTTCTCCAACCCTGCAAGACTAGAAAGTATAGGATTCTGTTCATTTAGGCTGGAGGTCACATTTAGAAAGCATTTTTCTAAGCAGTTATACTTTCTTCCCTCTCTAGTTAGAGGTTAGCTATCTAGCTTAAGTTTGCCTCTCAAAGTAGGACATATTTGATAATAGCCACTAAAGTGAGCCAACACACATAAACATCCTGAATTTCTCCCTCCATTTCCTATGCCCCCACAACTTTGGTCAACCTGTGGTCCACATTAGAAGATAGATCATGCAAATTGTTGCTTAATGTCAAAGGTTTCCACCTGAAGAGATTTGGGTCCTCAATCTCCACCCTGACCTACTCCTTAAAGTGTGTTTCTTGCAGCATTCCATTTTCAGGACCCAAATTCTATATCAGTTAGATATGCTTTCCTCTATAAATTATGAAAACTCAATTAACCATAATTTAAACAAATAGAAATGGTTTTCTCTAACAAGACATCTAAGTGTGGGTAGTGGCATTGGTTCCAAGGCATCAAGGCCCTGAATCAGCATCTCTGTGATGCTTTTGACCTCTTCCTCAAAGTCACAAGATGGCTGCAGCACATCATCACATCACATTTAAAGGCAGGAAGCATGTGGTAGTGCCATGCAGACCATTTGTTTTCAGCTTCTGTCCTTTATATCAAGAAGTAAAATCTTTCTTAAAGCTTCCACAAGACTTCTACTTAAATCTTATTGGCCAAAATTGGATCATGGCCTGCCTAACTCTAGACCTGGACCTACCTTCAAAGGAACCAAAGAATCTCTGCTAAAAAAAAAAAAAAAAAAAAAAAATGGAGTCCTGTTAGCAAAGCATATTTTTGAGTAGTCAACCAACAGTGTCTGCCATGGTACTGTTCAGAGCCCAAGTGGAAATTTTTAAAAATTAAACTAAAACTAAATAAAACCTCCTTGTAAACCTTTTTTCTCATGACACTGCCAATGCACAGTGCAACTATGGGCTGCACCAAAACTCTGGAAATGAGATGTGTTAGTTTTCTTTTGCAGCATAATGAGTTATTACAAACTTAGCAGCTTAAAACAATGCTTATTTATTATCTCCCAGTCTGTGAATCAAAAGTCCAGGTGGTCTTGACTGGTTTCTCTGTATAGGATCTCAGAAGACTGAAATCAAGGCTGGGCTCTGGGGAAGAATTACAAGTGCATTCAGATTGTTGGCAGAGTTCAGTTCCTTGTGGTTGTAGGACTGAAGTCCCTGATTAATTGGTGGCTGCCAATGGGAGGTCACTCCCAATTCCTAATGGTTGATCTCTGCTCTTTGCACAGATCTCTCCCATCTTCAAAGCCAGCAGTGACATATTAAATCTTTCTTTTGCTTCAAATTTCTGAGTTTCTTTTCTATTACCAGCTGGAAAATACTCTCTTAAATGGTAATATGTTTAGGTTAGACCCACCCTGATAGTCTACTTATTTTATAGTCTACCAATTAATAACCTTAATCACACCTGCAAAATCTTTTTTGCCACATAAAGTAACATAACCCCCAGGATGACACCATGGGGCAAAGGTCATAGAGCCATCCTGGAATTCCACCCATCACACAAGCTGTCACAGGTGAAATTCTGAAAGCAAACCATCTTCTAGGTATAACTATATTATTTTAACTTCTCCAAAGAAAGTATCTGTCTTGGAAAATTATAAAAGAAAGCTGGAGAAAGAATAAATGTTTCTGCAAAGTAGGAAATGTTTTAAGATTTTAAAAAGTTAGAAAATAAAAACTTTTAAACATATGTTATAAAGGATTTGGTAACTGTCTCCATATAAGTCCAATCTTTTCTCAGAAAGAACAATAAACTCTAAATCATCCAGTTATGAGTAGGAGAAAACTTTGAAATGAAAGATAATTGTCAACATGTTTAAATGCTATGTTTTAGTCCATACACGTAAGTCTCCTGTTTTGAATGGTGAGAGATATACAATGTTTATGAACAGAAAATCAGGTGTCTCCCTGACCCCAATTAAATAAATCTAAACAAATATTTAAAGATTGTCAGTCTGAAGTCACCAGCACAGGCTGGTCACGTTTCATAGTCCAGGTTACTGGGTTTGGTATACAGACACGTGCTAAATGAATATTTTTGGCTCACTGATCACATAAATATCTGGCATATAGGCTAAGACTGCCCATCCTAAGACAAACATGGAGTGGTGGGCATGCCTCCTACATTTCATGGAGCCAAGACCACAGGGCTGAGGGGTGGAGGGACAGGGAAGACAAGGAGATGCCAGGGAGAAACGCAGAAATGTTGCCAAAAGGACCAGAGAGCTGAGATGAGCTAAGCACACCCTGAGTGTCCACACATGTCAAATAGTCTCTAATGTCTCATCCTTCCCCAAACCCTAAAGCAAATGAAAAGGTTGCCTTTTCTCTGCATGCCTCAGCCTGCATTTTGACCTTTGGGAACCCCCTTTCCCTTTCACAGCTGCCCTTTGAATTGCTAAATTTAACTAGATTTTTCTGTCTGGGATTTTCCCTAGCCCAAGACTTTTCTAAGGGTTGATCAACATGCAGGCCATTTTCTAAATAATCCTCTTAACAGTTATTACCATCTTCTACCTCACTACTCTCTAAATCCACCTCACACACTCATGTGCACACACGCTCACACACTCAGGTATGTGCATGTGCACACATGTTTCTGCAGCCCCGCCCCAGGTCTAAGTTTGAGAATGCTTTTATAGCCAATTTTACTCCTGTATATATTCCACAATGTGCAGGGAGTTTCTTGACTTACTTTTTACAGTTTTGAAAAATTCATAACCAGAAATGTATTGCCCAAACAGGCTTCAAATCCATATCCCTCTAGAGTTTTTTTTTTTTTCCTCACAGTTCCCATGTTCTCTTGCTAAGAAATTCCCAGGGGTGTTCATAAGTCTATTGCCATAAATCTTCTAGGGGTTACTCTACCCACAGACAATATAGCTTATTTATGGCTTGTTGCAAGTCAGGATGAGGCTAGTGAAACTATATTGGTTGTGAGACAGGAGAATGAAATGAAAAGAAACAAATGGAAGGCAATTGGTGTTCAGGGGCTAAGCAAGACATTTGCAAATTCCTGACAACCCAGTCAGTTATCTGAGGCTAAGAGGACTGAGGCACAGGACCGTCAACCAGTGAGAGAGAAGCAATACTTTAGCAAAGAAGAGTGTTTTAAGAAACTATTATTTCTTCTTCAGGACAAACATGAAAACACACAAATTGAATTCCTTTCAGCCAGAATCCATTGCTATCTAGCAGTAGGCCAGCTCTGGAGTTTTGTTTTGTTTTTTTCCATTCCCAGATACATAGATTTTATGTCATTAAGACTTCCAGGTACCTTAGAAAGCCCAAGTGCATTCATGTCTAATGTGCGTGTGTCCCTGTAGATCACATAGTCCATTCTCAGGAATTCTTTAAATAAGTGTTGACCTCTGAGTTATTTCCTGATTTCACTTGCGTATCTTCTTCTTCTTTTTTTTTTTTTTTCAACCCAGGCATTAAAAAAATGACCCAGAAAAACTACAGAGCAAGCTTATGCTGGAATACTAGGTGAAGGGGGAGAGGATGTAATGAATTTTCTAAGCTTCTAAAGAAAACAGAACTGGGTAATACATGATGTTGGACTTAATCCAATGTCTTGGACATTTAATGAGAGATAGACATAAATAAAAATGGGATAAAATGGTAGAGTTGGGACTTGTTATCCTTATTTTGAAAGTAAAATTTTTTGGCAAATACATTTTCACAAGCAAACTCAAATACAACGGGGATAAAAGTAAAGATTTTCTGGATAAAATAAGGATGTGGAAGCCAGGACCTCATTCAATGTCTGAACTCAATTTTTCCTCTATGTTGGTCCTGACAAATCTCTATGGCGCTTTCAGAGATCCTTGGAACACAGTTTAAAAATCATAAATTAAAAACATACAACCATCTGAAAGGTAAATTAACTGAAAGTTTGACCCCAGATAAGTTGCTTAATTGTTGACTGGCAACTTGGTAGGATGAGGGACAGCTGGAAGTGCTTCACCAAAGCCATTTCAGGTCCAATGCCTTATCATTTGCCCAGGGGACAAGGATGTCAGAATATCTACACGAGGGAAGGGAATAAGTGGGGCAGCACCTTTGAAAACCAATCACTATATTTAGCATGAATGTAAGAAAATCTTCAGTAAAAACCTTGAGTGATATTTCTTTTTTAAGGCAAATGAAGATAAATCTTGAGAAGGAAAAATAAAATGTGCAAACTTTCCCTGATTGCCTCGTTTCTTCTTTATACTGTTGAATAATACATGCATATTTACCCATTTGTGTATATTTACCAACCATCTCAAATTCTATTCGGAAAGAGGTGAGAAATGGAGAGCATGAAGGAGGGAGAAAAGGCTGTGTAATGGCAAGATGGGAAAAGAAAAGCTATGCGTGATGAAGATGCAGGGGTCCAAACGGATACATTCAGGAAGAATTCAGTGACTTGTTCATCCATTACTTATTAAGCACTAATTGTGCTAAGGATCACCTGCCAGGTCCTGGGGACACAAGGAGGAGAGTGCTGCCTAGGGGAGCCTAGAGCTGACAGTCCCCTCATCTGCAAAATGAGGCTAAGAATAGTAACCACCTCGCTGGGTGGTTGTGCGGATTAAATGAGCTAATTTGTGCAAACCACCTAGCATATCTTAACTACTTAATAAATCAACCATTTTTTTCCTCATTTCATTCCTGATATTTCACTCTAAATTGGAGGTGAAAAGAGAGACTCACAAGAGTGTTTGGGTTTTAATATGCTTGCACTCTAAATTTATTTTGAGCTCCTCATGTTAATAGCAGCAGAACATTTCTTTCTTCTTTTACTCCTAGTGTTAAAAGCTTTAAGCAACGAACTGCAGAGACTACACAGGTAAAGTGTGAAAGTATGCAAGAATATTGGAGAGAAGGAATAAAAAAAGAAAGAAAAGAAAGGACAAAGGGATTTATAAAATAATTGAAAAGTGTCCATTGTATTTAGGACAACCTTCCATTTATCTGTAAGGACCATTAAATAAGGGAAGGAAGAATCAACCAGCTAGTGCAGCTCCAACTCAGTCTCTGGGCCTATTGTTTGGAATACACCGGAATCACAAATTAATGCATATGAAAGTCACCCCTACCTGATCAGCACCAGGTACTGAACCCCAGCATCCATTAGATGGGCCCAGGTTCACTTGGATCTCTGCCTCCCTCGTGGGAGCAGTCTAGATGAGTCCAGATAGAGAGCAGATACGTTAAGATAAAAAAAAAAAAAAAAGGAAGAAGGGCCATCATTGGGAGCAGAGGAGTAAATAAAAACTTAAACACCTATCCCTAAACCTCAGTCAATGGCAAACAGCTGGCTTCTGCTTGCTGTCCTTAATTTTAACTTTTTTTTTCTTCCTAGTGAGAAAAGTGTCCCCTGATGGAAGAAATGACTTCTGACTTAAAAGCTTGATTAATAACCAACCATTCCTCCTTCCCCGCTCCAGCTGTGTAGCAGACTCATTTTAAAAAACCTCTGGGAAGTTCTACTTGAAGCTGTGGTTTCGTTTCAAAGGAAACCAACAAGCTGGGGGTATCTATATGGGAAAATCTCTTCCCTGTGTCTTCTTTAGACTCTTCAAAAAGGAGAGAGAGCACAAAAAAGAAGATACATGAGTAAAATAGTTTCAAGTACAGCCAGAATCACAGCTTCTAAAGGGCTAGTGAGAGGGCAATGATTAGAGAGTCAAGAAACCCATTTCTAATGTTTACTTCTGCTGTGACTCATTGTGAAACATTGATGAGGTTCACAGACACCTGCAGCCCTCAGTTTCCTGAGCTGTAAAGTGAAGATTTGAATAAAGTGGTCAACCCACATCACATCTGATATGCTTTCAGGGACTCAAAACGAGAATCGTGAACACGTATATAATACAAACATGAGGGGTTCCCTGCTGAGAAACACTAAACTAGCAGAAAAATAAACATTCGCATTTGTATGCTAATGGGGTTTTCCAGATTAAAGTAATTTGTTAAAAATTATGGGGAAGAAAAATCTGTGATCTGGTGATAAAAAGAGAGGATTTCTAGAAGAAGAGACAGACAACTCCATAGAGATTCAGTGACTCTCGCTTACTCAGCCAAATTAAAATCTTCCTTTCATCCTATAAGAGAAATCCTTGAGAAGTTTGTGGACTGTCACCATCTGTTCAGCAAAACATGCATCAACATAATATTTTCCACGTGTTAGGTTTTTTGTGTTATTTTTTAATTTTACAAACAGAAATTAATCTTTTCCTAGCCAAAATGTTTTACCCTCCAACCATTGTCAGAGGAAGTTAGTAGAAACTCTCTGTTTTGATCCCACGTCCCTCCCTCCCACCAAATCACTTGTGTTTTCCATGGCAATACGTGGATTTGCTGGGAAGAAACTAATAATTGAGCTCCTTTGCAAATCATAACAAGTCTCTCTAGCACTCCTGCTCTGAAACCCATCTTTTATGTAGCTACAAAGTCATGTCTCTCTTCATTCCCCTCAGCAGAACCCCATGGTGACTTCCATCCACAACTGGATCAAGGCCAAGAGTGCCATCACCACTTGGCTACCTGGTCTTGGCTATGCACGCCATGAACCACCCCTTTGCCTACTAACCTTTTCCCACCACTGCTCTCTGCCTGACATGCTCAGAAACCAGCCTGCCATCGGCCAGCTGGTACATAGCAAGCCCCAGCTCTGTACACAGCACAAAAGACATAGACAACCATTTTAGACATGCTTCCTACACACAAGGAGCTCACAAACTTGTTGGGAAAACATGGAAGAACGGGAGGATAAGACAGTAAAAACATCCAATGTGACAGGGTAAAAGTGTTAATGGTAACAATGATGATGGTGATGAAGATGGCAATAAGGTTTAACTCCTGCATTTTATCTGTGTTTTCTCTTCCACATTTCTGGTTAACCAGAGGAGAATTAACTTTTAATTCCACCTAGTTTAAACTTCAGTCTGATCCAATAATTTGAGTAGCCCCTTTAGGAAATTCTCAGCTGTGTGATACCCATTTTCCAAAAAGCTTAAATCTTAGAAAATATTACAGCTCCTCTGTCCATCTAGCTGGTTTTGTGTAGCTCTGAGCCAAGTTTGGTCCATCTATAACCCTTGATGATATTATTGTCAATCCAAAAACCAGATTTATTTCCAACCAGCTGCAATACACATAAAGAAAGAAAACACTGAGTGATGTGTTTATAACAGGTGTGTAGAGAGGGCATTATTATTATTTTTAAACAAGTAAACTGAAACCCAAGGAGCTCAACAATACGTTAAAGTGTTATGAGCTAAATTGTGTACCACAAAAATTCATGTTGAAGATCTAATGTCCAATACTTCAGAATGTGACTATATTCAGAGAGAGGGTCTTTAAAGAGGCAATTAAGTCAAAATGAAGTCATCATGGTGGGCCCTAATCCAATGGCTGGTGTCCTTATAAGAAGAGGAAATTTGGACACAAAAAGGCACAGAGGGAAGGCTGTGTTAAGACAGGAGAAGCTGGACTCCTATAAGGCTAGAAGAGAAGCCTCAGATGAAATCAAGCCTGATTAACACCTTGAACTCAGGTGTCTGACCTGCAGAATTATGAGAAAATAAGTTCCTATTGTTTAAGCTACCCAGTCGTGGAACTTTGTTATGGCAGCTCTAACAAACTAATACAATAACCACCTCTTAAAAAATCTCTCTGTGAATGGTACAACAAGAACACAGGGATTTTTCTGGGTTTTTTTTACTGATGTTTGCTATTTTACACACTTGAATGGTATCTGGCAAAATAGATGTTTGATATCATTCGTTGAATTAATAAATGAACATCATCTTTGTAGTGAATTCAGGATACCATTTTAAAACATTTTACCAACCCAAATAGAAAATAAAACTGAAAAAATAACTTCCTCATTAAAAAAAAAATCCTATATTTATATGTGAGGTAATTTATAAGAATTGTTAAAAAAAAATTTTGTTTGAAGGTCAAAATAGCGACAAACCACAAAAGTCATCATTTCTACAAGGGTTAATGAGTTACTTCCTTGAGGTGTATGCCTCAAATTATGGAGAGGTGGGTGACTGATACAAGTATTTTGTTTGAATTTTCATGTATGTTTCTATAGCTAGAATCTTCCTAAGATTCAATACTTTGGGTTTTTTCCAATCATCTCAATGATCTCTTCCAAATCCTGTTGAACTTTTTAGAAGTAAAATTATCTCCATTTTTACAAACAGAAAAAGTGAACTGGCAAGTCAGAGAACATTCTTTAATATTGGAGAGTAGGCTTATAGGGAAGGCAGTTAAATCAGGATGGAGACAGTTAAATATATACACCTGGGAGAGGCAGAGAAAAAGAGGAGAAGAGGGGGGACCTGAAATGAGCGCAGTATTTGAGGGACTCCCAACATGAGTTTGATTGTACCTGGAGCCCAGCAATTTAGAGCATTTTCACACTCCATCCAGAGGTTTTTTTTCATGAAGTTATCTCCGGGACCTAATTAGAAGGTCCTGTCTTCTTTGTAAGCAGTCCCCATACATACACTCATTCATTCATTCATGAACTACTTGTTAAGCATCTACTATGTGCAAGGCATTCTTACAGGCCTTGAAGATGCAATAGTGTACCAAACAGATATAGACGTCCCTGCCCTTATAGAGTTTCCATTCCAGTGGCAGGGACAAAAAAAAAAGAAAAAAATAACTAAGTAAAACATGTAACATGTTAGTATTAGGTGCTATGGGGAAAAAAATAAAAAACAGGGACGAAGCATATAAAATTCTACTAAGGATAGGCTGAAATATTAAGTTAGCCAGGAAAGTTCTCATGAACTTGAGTTAGGAAGGTGACTAGATGAGAAAGATTGAAACCCTTTCTCACCTTCTCAACCAGTATCTTGAACTCTAGATTCAAACAGCCTGATTTGCATTCTTAATGCCACTCCCATTTATTGTGTGAACTTGAGCAAATTACCCAATTTTTCTGTGTCTCGATTTCTCTATCTGTAAAAGGGGGATAATTATTTTTAACTAGTAGAGTTGTGAAGAGTCAATGCAAAAACAAAACAAAACACATTGTTACTTGAATGTTTATAGCAGTACAATTCATAATTGCAAAGATGTGGAAACAACCCAAATGCCCATAAATATATAAGTGGATTAATAAAATGTGATATATGTATACCGTGGAGTACTACTCAGCCACAAAAGCAATGGTGATCTAGCACCTCCTGTATTATCCTAGATGGAGCTGGAGCCCATTCTACTAAGTGAAGTATCCCAAGAATGGAAAAACAAGCACGACATGTACTCACCATCAATTGGTATTAACTGATCAACACCTACGTGCACATATAGTAGTAACATTCATCGGTTGTCGGACAGATGGGAAGAGGGAGGAGGGGATGGGTATATTCACACCTAATGAGTGCAGTGAGCACCATCTGGGGGATGGACCCGCTTGAAGCTCTGACTCAGGTGGGGCAAAGGCGATATATGAAACCTAAACACCCTCGTAATATGCTGAAATAAAAAAAAGAAGAAAAAGCACACATTAAGTGCTTAAAAACAGTGCCTGATGTATAAGAACTCAATAAATATTAGGTTTTATGATAGCTTTTTTTTTTTTTTGCTATTTCTACTATATGATTTCAACATTGTTAAAATGGAACTAATAATGCCAGATCTCATTAGATTGCTGTGGAAATCAGATGAGATAAGACCTAAAGAGCCCGTGGAGCCTCGATCACAGCAAGCACTCAATGTATGCCTCCTGCTCTTGTTCCCATTGTAACCAGGTAACATTTTTGTTTTCATAACAACTACAACAGCATTCTGCTTGGAAAAAAATAGTCATTGGGACTAGTAGGTGAGATCCTGAGGACACGGATATATGTCTACAATAATTTTAGCATAAAAGAAAGAAGAGATAGTTAAGTTTCTCAGCACTTGAAAACAAGAGGGTAGGGGGATTGGGAGAAAAGGGAAGCAGAAGAGGAAAAGGGGAAGGAAAGTGGAGCCAAGCCGCTGCTGCGAAGCTGGGGATTTTACAGGGTGTAGATATTCTCTAAGGAGGAGATGGTGGAGAAACATTTTACAAATAAAGATGTGTGAAATTAAATTTGAAATTATTTGTTTTGTTGCAACATGAATTCCTATCTGCCCATGCCACCAAAATTTTTAGTAAAGACAATTATACTCACAAGTGCTTTGTAGGAGTCTTTCGTTCAAATTGGGAAGAGTTTGATGAGCCGGAAATGACCATGAAAATATAGACTCTACAGGAATTTCGAGAAATCTTAGGGGAGACTTTGGACTTCTGCAAGGAATGGATAAAGCTTGAGACAATCCCACCTAGGTCTCTGGTATCTGGATAACAATAATAATATTAATTCAGTCAAAGAAGCAGAACCATTAGGAAGTGTGTGTGTGTGTGTGTGTGTGTGTGTTGGTGGGAGTGGATTTATCATGGAGATTTGACCTTACACAAAGGTGGGGGCTGGGTAAGCAGTCTCTGTCAGGCTGCTGTCTCTGTGCAGGATGCTGGAGCTTAAAGTCCAGGTTGTCAGGAAGAGAAGATAAGATATAAAGTGGGGGTAAGCAAGTACAATCTGAAACTCACAAGGACAGGGACAGACTGCAACCCATATCAGTTATAATCGCCTCTAACTTTGATGATGTGGGCATCCTGCCTGAAGGAGCCAGGGCACTTTGTCACAGAACTAAATACACATGTGTCCCAAGAGTCAAAGAACTTAAAGAAGAATCCCAGGAAAAAGTGGAGCAGTTTTCGGCTAGGCTAAAATTTTTATTTTAATTAAATTATATGTATTTATTAAGAAATATTAATAAAAAGTGTGTTAGTCTTTTTAGGTCAAAGGTAAGTTATTAACTCTGATAATGATCCCTCTGGCTACTTCACTGTCAATGGTGAAAGCCTTGGTAGGGTAGAATAGAGCCATCAGAAAGGGAAAGGGAAATGTATTGATGAGCAGATCCAACGCTCAGCTTAATTTCCTCAAGCCCCCAGGATAATACTGTTGTATTGTCTTCAATTATTGTTTTCTATAAGCTGATGGCCCTTGATTAGAAGAGGAATCCCTAGTCCATCGGTAAGTTCTGCAAATCAGTACCTAATTTTCTGACAGAGAAAATCCATTACAAGGATGGTTGCCCCTGGAAGTATCTCAACAGGAATCACATCAAGTTTTTTCATTGCAATGACTAGGAAAATGAATAAACTCAGACTAGACAACTCATGAAATTACCCATCCCCGCATCATCCATCAGTCATATGATAATGTCCCACGCTATAGTGACTGTATGAGATTCGTATAAAACTTCAGCCTCATGGGACAGAACCAATCAAGTTGTGCTGGCACTGTTTCCTAATAAAGATTCCACAGCCTGAGACTGTGAAAAAATAAGGGACATTTTAAATTATTCCTTTAGGTATATATCTCTATGTGTACAAATATAAACGTATATTAAATATATTATTTTTATTAAATTAACTTTCTCTTACGAATCAGATATATGGAGCTGAGTAACCAAAGCTAAAAAGCAAAGGTGGTCCACCGTAGTAAGACAAGTCACTCCCTTTATAGGTTGACCCTAAACAAAAATTTCCAAGGGATGATAAAACAAGTAACCACTGATCCTTCCATTTTCTTGCAAAGTGAACATTGCCCACTCCCAATGAAAGTGGCCTTGCAAAAATAACAGGAAAATACCTAATCCCACAATTTCCCCAGTAACAGGTAAAGGTCAGTCCTAGGAGCTCTCTCACTAACATGTACCCTGCAGGAGTTCTGGTTTACACAACTTCTGAAGAAAGCTGAATGGATGGAAAAGAGATGTAAATCTCTTTCAAAATTGTTTCATTGTTTTGTTTTGTTTTGTTTTTGAGAATCTGCTTTTACAGAGTCCCTGAGTAAACAGTAGGAGACCGAGCTACAGCCTCACCCATATCTCAAGGACAGCCACATCTCCTTGTGATAATCTCTTCTCTAAGGAAAAGCAGGAAACCAATTCTTGGACTTTGACATCCTTGCAGTTTTTGTTATCTACCTGCTGCTGCTTTTGTTATCAACTGACAGCCATCACTATTTTTTTTTCTCTTTCTTTGACCCCCTTAAAATCAGCAAGCTGATTAGCCTCACTGCTGGCACCCCCTTCTCTTTCTTTAGGATGTCACACTGCTCTCTTCCTCCCCCCCCTTACCTCTCTCTTTCTCACGTTCTCTCTCTCCTCTAAGAAGATAAAATAAATTTTACTTTATTATCTTAATCTCTGCATGAACAATCTTTCTCTACCCTCGCCATGAGCATCTACTAAGCTTTCCACCCTAACACCTAATACCATGTTCCAAAGACTAATGGGCAAATATCCAATCATCCCAATTGTTCATTTACCTCTTGGCTCTGGTCAGTTACAATATAAACTAATGATGATGACAATGATGACAACAATGATGATAGTGATATCCAGCATTTTAATGACATATTTTTACACCTTCAGCCTTAATTTTGACTAAAACTGCTTTAATGAATTTTTGGGGGGCGGGGGGTGGACAGAATCTCACTGTGCTGCCCAGGCTAGAGTGTCATGGTGTCAGCCTAGCTTACAGCAACCTCAAACTCCTGGGCTCAAGCAATCCTTCTGCCTCAGTCTCCCAAGTAGCTGGGACTACAGGCATGTGCCACCATGCCCGGCTAATTTTTTCTATGTATTTTTAGTTGTCCAGCTAATTTCTTTCTTTTTTTAGTAGAAACAGGGTCTTGCTCTTACTCAGGCTGGTCTCGAATTCCTGGGCTCAAATGATCCGCCCACCTCGGCCTCCCAGAGTGCTAGGATTACAGGTGCGAGCCACCGCACCCAGCCTAAAACTGCTTTATATATACCATTGTCGTCTTTGATGGCATGAAAAGGCAGAAGCAGAACCCCAAGCACTGGTCGACTGGGGGATTCTCCAATAGAGGAAGAAAGGTGTAGAAACAGAGGAAGGAACCCTGGGCCAGCCAGAGCAGCAACCAGGGGAAGGTCAGAGGGCTTCCATCCTCTTCATTCCCCATCACCATTCTCCCTACCAACAAACACACCCACTCCCATTTACCTTTTAAAATTCTGTTTTTCCCTTACTATTATTCTTGCAATACAAGCACCATTCTCTATCAATGGATCCTTCTTATCATGTAGGCAAAACTTACACTACTTGGGTACAGAGAACAATCAAAACACAAGTCTCCCTCCAGCAAAACTGTTGAAAGCACATTCCTTTAGGGTTAAAATTAAACAGCCTCATCTGACTTTATTTTTGATGGCAGCAAAGGGTGGGTCTGTCTCAAGCCTTACCTGGCTGCCCTGCAAACCTACACCAGTCCCCAGCGGCCCGGAAGCCTCTGAGAGGCAAGTGACAAGCAGAATGAAAATGGAACAAATGAATCACAACCCCAGCACTTTGTTCCCAGAAGCAACTTGTGTCCACGTTCAGAATCTCTGAGGTTGGAAATGATGGGAAATAGTAAAGGGAACTATGTGGGCCAGAAGAGAATAGCTGTGGACCTGAATGGCTTGCGCTTATTTAATTTCCCTCCTGGGCCAGCACACTGCCTCTTCGCAGTTCACCAGATTTCGCCCAACCTCATCCACATTTAAAAGTCTATGGAAAAACAGGAGGGTCTTTCAGGGAGAAATTCATTCATGTTTGGATTCAGGCAGATTTAGGAACCTTTAATAGCACTATAATTACCCTGCAGGGCACACCACAGAGCAGCCAGCAAGCTTTCCCTCAATGGACACAAAATTTCCTCTGGAATTTACAGAGCAGAAACCTTAAACACACATCGCCATAAGAACTAGATTACATAATGTCTCCATCACCCTCCTGACAGCTACAATTATGAGTCAATCCCTGGTTTAAATATGAAACCGGAAGCTCCGTGTTTCCCCTCTGACTATGTGGCAGGCTAAGTCAAGCTCTCTGGGCCTGTCAGTGTGGAGATCTGAGCTGCTCCCACAGTCACTAATTTAGCATGAGACCAAATGACGGGGTAATTAAAAGCAGCGCTGCAGAGACCCACTCCAGGACCAGATGTTCTCCTTGTTTAACCATTGCCCACATAAGGAACAGAAATAGCCCCCTCCTTTCATTTTTCCTTTTCTTTATCCTCTCCAGATAATTTCCGGCTTCTGATCTTTCAATCCCACAAAATAAAATAAAAATAAAAGCCCCATTACGGAAAGATGACATGTTATTGAACACATGACTGTAAGTTGTAATGTGTCTCTTCTTTGTACTTCTTGAAGCATTCCAGCTCATAAGACATTAAGTTGCCCTGGCAACCTCACATGACTAACAGCTCCAGAGAGCCCCACCTAGCTGCAAGGACTCATTTAAGTCAACATGGGCCACCCCGGCCCTTAGTAGCCCAAGGGCAGAGTAAATAGCATTGCTTTTTGGTTTTTTAGGAGCCAAAGACTGGCTGAATAAGGCAGCCCCTTCTCTTTTATTGCCCCAAACACAAGATAAATAAAAGTCTCCACCCTAACTTCTAGAGAACCTTGAGTAAGAAGGCCATGGGTCATCTGGTAAATAAAGGAGAGGTCTTCTCTTCGTTTTTCTGGCTAATGGACAAATACCAAGGAAAAAAAAAAGGGAAGTTGGCTAATAACCTATACCTTTCCCCAAATGGAAAAGCAGTACGTGAGATAGCTATTCTTATCTTATCAAATCGCATGAAGCAGCTTTCATATGTCCCCTGGGATCTAGAGTCCGGGCACTATATAAACTGTAGGCTTCCCTAGTGTTAAAACATCAAAGGCCTTGAGAACAATCTTGAACATCAAGAGATTAGAGATCCTATTCTAATTCCACAGTTTTTGACCATAGATAAGCTATTTTCGTTGAGGTAATTTCTTAATCTGCAGTGTGGAATGACAATCCTTGTTTTCCTCTCTTCAGGTCCCTGTCTCTACAAACTTCACCCTCACCCACAATTACCAGGCATATGGAGTTCTAGGTCTTTAAGGTAAAAGGTGCTACCAAATTGTGAGTATTTCTAGACAAATAGGTATAGTCCTTTAAAAACAAATAAATCTAACCTTATAAAAAGATTGTTCACTTGGGGTTTTTGACTTTGTGAATGTAATCAGACATAACCTTCCATTCTAGCCTTCAGTTATCCCTTTTGGATCATTCACTATTTGCTAGAGTCAGGTAGATTGACCCAAGCTGCTGCCTATTAATGACCAATCTGCAATGAAGTTAAAGCTGCTCTATAAAAACATTGTAAATCAGACGGAAACAGAAATACTCAATGATTTGGAGAAAACTTACTTGTTCTGTAAACTGAGGGGCACTGCTCCTGTTACTGTTGCACAACCTTTGTTCTATCCCGGGATCACCTTACATGTGGGATTTTATGTGGGTTGTGTTCACCTGGTGAAATAGACAGGAATGAGACAGTCTGAAAAAGAGTCTCAACTCTCAGGAATGAATGTCCACATCAAGACAAAATGATAACTAGTGTAACAGCCAAACAAAGCCACGTGACTAGAAACAAAATTGTGGGCAGCTGTGTGTTTAGCATACTGCACCTTGCCTGACACAAACAAGGAATCATTAGGGTCCCATCTTTAAACTAGACTTTATATTAATCACCGCCTGATCACACTGTGTGTGCACGTGCACATGTGCGTGTGTGGTGTAAGAGTGGGGAGGGGAGAGAGGTGCATGCATTTGCTTGCCTCAGTGACACTTGAGTGGTATTTTCTGCAGATACCTGGAGGTATTAATATATCAGAAGTAGAATGTCGGCTACTATTTCATATTTATGGGATGCAAAAGTGTACTGACTTTTTTTTTTTTTGGAATGGGAAAAATATTCACGTATTCAGACCTCAGAGGAAAACAACCAAATAGAAGTCTAATCCAGGCCCCAAATAACAAGAACCATGGAGATGTGTTCTGACTAACGTGTAAGAAACAAGGATACCCATCCTCATGGCCTTTGCTCTTACTGTCCTGCTTCCTTGGTATGTTTAAAGAATGAATGATCGACGAGGCACACTCCTTACTAACATAAAACATGATTCATGTTTGCCAGTATTAACCATCCACTTACTTGGAAAGAATGACTCCTCCACCTGAGAGCCCATGTCTTCTTTGGGTCATGTTAGGAAACATTTGCAGCATGTTTGTGCTGTCAAAAATGTTTTTCTACCCTTTTCTTCAAACTTCTGAACTTCTGCCTAGCCAAAGATCCCTAAAACCCACCTTGCTGCCTCTATTCCTTGTTTAAATTTATAAGGAACAGAAAACAGCCAGTAAGTTAGTATTAATTCTTTACATCCCTGGATTTATTTGTTCATTCTTTCAACATATTTGTTGAGCACTTATACTCACAGACTGCTCTGGGCACAAGGGATACAGGAATAAAAAAGACAGGTTTATGTTCTCAAGGAAGCACAGGCTGGTGGAGAGAGACAGACATTGGACAATCCGCCCTAGTAATAAGAGTTGACAAAACAAAGGCACAGAGTTGACAAAACAAAGGACCCAATAGGATCTTTTTGTATGGACGTTTACTGAAGCTCCTGTCCCACACATGTACACATAAAAAGTGCCCACCTCCAATTTAGAAAGAATTCCACAAGCATCCAGAGCTTCACCACATTAGGTGAAAAATATCAAGCTCAAAGAGGCTATGTGGATTTTCTGGGGTCACACATTGGAAAAAGCAGGGAAATCTAAGAAAATAATCTGGGTATCAAAATAGCTGTTCCATCCCAGTCCTTCAACATTGGCAGGTGACATCATTTTACAGGTCTGGCTGTGACATCACTTCTGGATCTAGGACACAGCCCACCCTACCTCTGAGAAAATGGAAAATGCTGAGCAGCAACCTCAGAAACAACTTCCTCCTCCAGAGGCAATTTTTTGTCGGCCTAGACCTTTACAGCAGGGCAGGTGGGTGGAAGGCGCACCAAAGAGCCTTTCAAAGCAGGAACCCTGGCGTGCAGGTCAGCCTGGATCTCGTCCAAATTGGGTTCCACCCACGGTGAAAACCAATCTGTTTATGGGTACGCTTTTCTGATGTTACAGAACGTCTGCGAGGGAGGGAGCTCAGGTTCCCGCCTGGTCTCTAAGTCACCCGCCCTACAAAGGTGCACACACACACACACGCTCCGAGACAGAAAAAAAGCTTGCCAGGGCCGTCCCTCCTCCCAGGCCTGCCCTGAAACGCGCTTTTTAATTGCATCAAAGGGCTCTTCTCAATGGGGTTTCAGAGGCGCGAGCGAGCGCAGCGTTCCCGGCGAGGGTTCCTTTCCGGCTTGCCAGCATTCCTCAGCTCCGCGCAGGGAAAGGGACAGGGGCTCCTTCGGGAGAGCCCGAGGCTCATTTCCATTCCCCTCGCATACAGCCTCCGTTGTGCGGGCCGGGCCTGCCGAGGGGAGCCGCGGCTGCCGGCGAACAAAGCCCCATTCATCCCCAGGGACGGCGCCCTCCCCGCCGGGCCGCGGCCGCAGATGGGCTGGCTCCGCACGCCATCCTGCAGACCCGGGCGCGCGGCCCGGCCCGGCGCGCACAGGGCTCCGATTCAGGACTCCGGGGCTGGCCGGGGCGACCCGGGCTGCTTTTTCAGCGGGCTCCACAATGAGGGTCGGCTGAGACTCGCTTTCATTGCTGGGCCGGGGACAAGCAGACACTGAGTCCTTTCAGCCGGGAAATCCTCAGTTTACTCACGGCTAGTTAAGAGCGAAGATGTCAGTTTCCACTGCCCTCTCCCGGCCTCCCCGCCCCTGCCCCCCTCGGGATGGTACTGTCCAAAGTTTCCCAAGTTGTGAGAGGACTTTGTTTCTCCTCTGCGGCCTCTGAAATCCCGACGAAAGGGTCATTTCCTGACTTTTGTGTCTCTTCAGTCCAGTGCCTTGAAAGTTCTTACCCTCTTGTTGTGACTAAGTACATAATTGCAAGGCTTCTCTGTAACTTTTTTCAGAACTTAAACATTCCTCTAGGTTAAAGTTTGGGACTGCGGCTTCACAACAAAGACCAGTTTTTTCCTTCCCCCACCTCACCCCTGGGAAAAAGAAAAAAAAGAAAAGAAAGAAACGAAAACGCATTTGTTCAGCAGCCCTGTTCACAGGCTTCGAGCACATTTCCTCTGGCCTCACACATTAGACCAACAACAGGTTAAGGCTGCTGAGAGCTCTAATGTCAAGTAAAAGGGCTGCATTCTCACTTTTCCTTAACTCCCAGGCAGCTGCGGGCAGGGTAATTTCTAGTCCACAATCTAAAACAGAAATGGGTTCCAGATCTACATTCCTAGGGTGTGGATTAAACAGGGAATGGCAGAATCAAAGAACACTAGATACCGGAAGACTTATCAACCCTAATCCTTTCATTTTACAGATAAGAAGCAGATAAGATCTGAGTGGGGAAATGACTTGTCTGTCTTCCAAAGGGAGCTGGTTCATTTTACTAAAAATTGCCCTCAAACTTTAAAAGGAATTTTTCAAAAAGAAAACCTCCAAAGAAAATTATTGTTCAAAATATATATCTTATGTTTTTCTTTCTCCATTTGTGTCAGTAAGGGTCTATCCTTGAGTTGGAGGGCAGGAACCTAAGTTTTAAATGAGGACTGGAAGAGAATTTTCAAGTATCTTTCCAAAGACTGCTCTCTGTTTCCCTCACTTCCTGCATTTTGAACATTGCTGACTTCTGCCCTCAAAGTAAAGTACAGTTGTCCCTAGATATCCGTGGAGAATTGGTTCCAGGACACCTTCCCATACCAAAATCCATGGATGCCCTTATATAAAATATGAAGTATATGCATATAACCTACACACATCCTCCTTTATACTTTAAATAACCTCTAGATTACTTATAAAACCTAAAACAATGGCACAATAATCACTATTCTTGTGGATTCAACATAGTACTTGGCCTGCAACAAATTCAAGTTTTTTTATTTCGAACTTTGTGGAATTTTTTTTCCCAAATATTTTTTCTCAAAAATATTTGGGAAATATTTTTGGTTGGTTGAACCCGAGGATGCAGATCCCACAGATATGGAGGACAGACTGTATTGCATCCTTGGCGTGGTTAAAAAATACAACAAAATAAAAAGTAGTTACTCTCTCCTTTAAGACTCTTTTCCTCTTGCAAGAAAAAACCTTCAGAATCTTAAAATGGAAATAAGGTTACTTTGCACTGGTTATTTCTGAAGGCATAAATGAATCAATATACACACAAAGAAAGAGTACTTGCCAAGTACCAGATACTATACTAAGCATTGCCTCATGTAATCCTCAAACGAGCTATGAGGTAGATACTATTACTAGCTCCATTTTAGAGAAAAGAAAACTAAGGCTGAGAGAGGTGACCTTTAATTTGATCAAGGTCACACAGATGTTAAATAGCCAAGCCAGACTCCTGGGCCTGATCTCTTTCACACTAGACTTTACTGAAACTTGATGCACAAACACATGGGAACACACTCTGGACACAGGAGTCTGGAGTTGGGAGCCTAGGAGGCTTCACCCAGACATAGGTCCTTGTGCTTCTGAAAGGGGCCACGCTGGCATGCTTGAGGGATACAAGATGAAGAATCTGCCTCATCCTATCCCACGTGGAGAGAGGGCCATCTGAGGACTCACTAATTTAACACTGAAACTCACCTTTCAGAATGCAAAATAGTGTGAGTTCATAGTCACTGCCTATTCTGAGCTGCCTTGTGATTTTACCTTTTAAGCAACACTTTGTAAACAACAATGGTGTCAAACCTCGCCAGTTATCATGGCAGAGGGGACAATCGAGCATTGGCGAGTAATTATACTGGTCATAAAATGTTCAGCCTGGAATTGACACACATCACTTTCCTTCATAACTCATCAGCCAGAACTAATACACCCCACTCATCCCAAACACCAACTGCAATAAGACCAGGAAGTGAAATCCTGGTCTCCCTAAGAATGGGGGACAAGGACTGAAAATGCAAGGTAACCAGCACCAGTGATGACATGACACTCTGTAAACACTGCTCCTATTCTTCTGTAGGATAGCAAATACCAGTCCTTTTTTGTGACTTCCTAATTTATAGCTAGTCCATGAGACTTTAGAGCAGCGTTAATGCAAAAAGCTCTGGCATCTCAGGAGTCATGTTATGATAAGATTCAACAATAGCTTCTGGCTGCACAGGCTACAAAGGTATACTCCTGCTTCTTATGAACTCTACCTTCCCATCAAAGGAAAAAACAAAAATAAACACTTACAAGAAGAATGGCCCCCCTTGGCATACCTAATTTGGAGTCTTTAAGTGGGAAGGGGCAGAAAAAGAGCAAGTTTTGACCACAGAACTAAGGAAGTCTGTAGGGAAGATGCTAGAATGGCAGGTTACATCACCGACATTCTCTTCCTCTCCCACATCAGATTTGCTCAGCTGTGTCTTAACCTCTCCTATGTATTTCCCAGGTCATTTTAAATGAACATGCCTTTGTGTTGGTGTTTTCTGAACAATCCAAAGTTCATCAGGAATTAATTTGACACATACTTTGCTCATTGATCTACTTCTCTCTTTTTTGACTTCTTATCTTCAATCTCAAATTATCCTATTCAACTCTTATCTGGATATTCCTCTATTTCGGGGCATTTTAGATTATTACTGACTCTTTAATATCACAAATATAAAAAATTGCACTAAAAGAAATATTCTGGTACATAAAATCTCTATCTGCATATACAATTATCTCCTGAGACTGGAATCACTCGGTAAAATGGTATGCATTTTGCTCCAGCAAAAGCAACCTGACCTATATGGTAGCCTTTACCTCTACTTGTAGAAAGACCAAATAAAGGCAGCAGCTGCCATGGAGAAACAGCCCACATAGCTGGTATCATGGGAATTCCCTGGCCTACATGCATGATGGACAACAGTGGAACCAAATTCTTTAAGAACCATTTTCAGCATGGTATATGTGGAGACTAAAGCAACTCCATCTTGGATGCTAATCCATCATTGACTTCTGATGAACCTCTATTCCGGGAATGCCTCTGAGATTTCTACTTTACCGTAAATCCTGCCCTTCGATCAGAACAGCCCTGCCCTAGGCAGATTGACACAGCATTCTTACCAATCCCTGAGGGGGTGGACTTCAGTTGTCCTACCCACTTCTTCCCTGCGGTATATAAGCCATGGTCTGGAGAGTAGTGGCACAGGGATTCAATCATCTTTTGGCTGCCGGGGACATGGCTTCTGTTCTTAAGTCCCTATTAAATGTTTCTTTCTGAAAAACTGCATATGTCATGCTCTTTCTTCAACCTCTCAGCTTCCTCAGATTTTGGGGGTAGGTTTGCATAGACCTGCCCACCGTGGAACAGTATATACACCTCAAGATCTCCCCACTTAGAAAATGTAACATATAAAAGTGACCTGATTTAAAATGATTATAGGACCACATAGCCACAGATTGCATATGATCCAGGAAGTGAAAAAAGCAGTCACTACCATGACAATCACATTTTTTTTAAATGCTTACCGAAAGGACTGTCAAGAACTACTACTGTCAAAAATATCAATGTGTGGAGATAACAGGAATAATTTTTCCCCTTAATCTTCCAGAATTTTAGAATATGACTATATTGCTTTATATTGCTTCATAACGATCTAAAAAAACGTAAGTAGCATAAAGGACATATCTAACGAGACTGCGTGCTGAGAAAGCTGGGTCGCAGCTGCTCTTTCAGAAGTTCCCGGCCGTTGTTGCGCTGGAGCCAGCCCCAGTTGCCTGGATGTGGAGGCCACATTTGGGTTCCCCTGGGTTTTCATGTAGTTGCTTCCTCTCCCCCAAAACAGGGACCCACCTCGGCATCTGTCTAAGCCAAAAATGCAATGTCGTGCATCACCACGAGACATGATGGGAGGCCCGGGGAAGGCCCAAGACCTCCTCTGAGAAAGCAGACTGAACTTGCAGGGGCCTTCAGAACAAAATGGTTTCGGAGCAAGAAACCATTTTAAAAGAATCAGGAAATGAGTCTCTCAAACCCAAACCATGTGGAAAGATCGGCCACATTATTTAAACAAACCAACAATGTATAAATGCCCTGTTACTCTCACATTTCTGAAAAAAAAAAAATCATTGCAGTCCAATGGGGAAGAATCTATTTATTTAACAAACATTTCTGAAGGACCTATGCAGGCCCCTACATAGGCCAGGCGTTGAGATCATCTTAAGGTTTCAAATTAAATATTATCTCAGTCCTCCTGGGACACACATTCTATTGAAAGAGATAGACAAGCAAATAACTAATCAAGTCTGGCAACATGAACAATTTAATGAAAAAAGGCAACACATGCCCCTATGTTAACACAAGAGGAAGCTGAAAGGGCCCACTTGATTTGGCAATTGCAGAAAAAAATTCCCAGGCTAGGGGATGAAAGACAGACGCAATGAATTGAGGCTGTAAGGTGGTGGAGACTGAATGAGGCCTACTCTCTCAAGAAGCTTAGCCAAGAGGACAAGAGAGAAGAGACAGAAGGACAGTAGGTAAAGTTGGAATTCAGGATTAAGGAAGGATATTTTCCCAGGTGGAAGAGGCCTGAGTATGTTTATAGAATGAGAGGAAGAATTCAACATAGAGGAAGAAGTTGAAGATACAAGATAGGCGGGGTGATGGGAGGGGATGGCATTCAGCACATATTTAACTAGCACTATCTCTTCCTCTTGGAATTTTTACCCTATCAGCTACAAACCCAATGTTTCTGTCTGTGTAAAGAACTCATATTTTCCAGATTTTCTCCTTGCATGGTTTTAGCAGCACGTTAGATCTAAGATTCTATCTTACATAGATCTGGAAATTTTAAAAATAACAGTGATTTTTAGAATGTGTAGTTTTTTTCCTACTCTAAAAAGCATCAAATTTATAGCTATTTCATACTTCCCTTGACCTTTTCTTTCTTCCTCCAGATCATTTCCTAAACAACCTGACCTCAAAGTTGCAAGAATCAAAGATGCACTGCAAATCACTGCTTTCACAGAAGCCCAGTTATCCATAAGTTAGAATAAAAAGGGAAGCAGTTGCCTGGAGGCTGAGGTTCTTTTTCTTTTTTGAAGTGTTTTAGATTTTATTAATAGTTACATTTCCTTTTAACTCATTTTAAATTATTTATTTTTTTAAAAAACCCACTTGTTTATCACAGATATACATCTGCTTACCAAACATGGATAAAATAAAAAAGATGAGAATGTTTCATAATAGAAATAATACTTTTTTCATTAATTAGTTACTTGGGTTTTTTCCTTCAGTTAATCAAAACTAATGCTGATGTTCTAAAAACAGATATTTGAGTGGAAAAGACAATAATTAAATGATTCTTTGCAATGAATGTTTCCAACTCTTCAAATTTAAAACTTTCTACAGAATTCTAGTGGTCGAAGGAAATTACAGGATACAGAATCTACTGAACTTGAATAACAAATCTTATTTTATCCATTCTTCATCTTTTAGAGATAATGTTACAGTCTAAAAATGAAAATGAACACTTCCTGTTGCTGTGAACAGTAGACCGCCCATTAGTGCTAGCATGCAAAATATTTATTATTTCACTTCACACAGAATCAGCACACAAACTAGCACTGATAAACTAAGGGGCCATGGAATCTCCAGTAGAAGCAGAGAACTGAATGTAACAATATGTCTTTATTTGTATGGTAATTGTCCTGAAAGGTACATGGAAAATAAATACTTTTTCCTTTTAATTGCATTGTTGCTTTAAATACATCTTATTAGGTTGATCTTCAATCAACAGTCTTTTCTAATAATTTAGCAAAATTTTCTCTACCAAGTTTCTTCCTCCATCATTTAGTAAGAAATTGTAAACAAATGTATGGTGCCAGGGAGGGACAGGAGGAGTATTTTACAGAAACCCTTCAGAGAGTTATTTTGCAAAGAAAGAATGCTCTTGTTAGATAAATAACCATCCCATTTATTTACTATTTTCAAAATTTGGGTCTTCTATATTTTCTTAAAATGGAACATTCCTGAATAGAAGCCTACCAAAGAAACCTTCGACTCCACCATTCTTGAAAACATAAAAACCAAAATACAACTTATCACATTAGTACAGTACACATTCAGTGTAGTGTAAGGGATTTGGTCAAATTTCATCAAATTGGTCATAACGTAATAAAGAAAATGGAGATACTCCCAGATATTTCTCTATTCACCAAATTTCAGATGTTTGCCAAAGTCCATTTCTTGACCTTTTTCAAAGTTTTCTCACATTTTGCAAGTTCGTTTACTTTTTTCATTGTTAAGAAATGGCATCCAGGCTTCTAAGTGTATTTTCATAGCAAACACATTACATTATTGTTTAAGAATTAAAAGGAGTTTTAGGAGACCAATATCTAAAGTAAACTAAAGAGGAAAAAGCAAAAAAAGAATTCCTCTTATACCAGTTCTTGTGTATGTATCAAATACAGTGAGAAGTAGCTGGGCAGGAATTCCATTGGGAAATAGCTATAAAATTGTGACCAGGCTACTAAATGTCAAGTGACCATATACTCCCAAACAAATGGATATCTCATGAAGCTAAAGACTTGAGGCTTCTAGGAAGACTCTAAGAAACATTCAAAAAACACTCATTATATGCAAGGCACTGTACCAGATGCCAGTTAGGATTCAAAGATGAAGAAGACACAGCTCATGTTCTCTTGTGCTCACTCTTGCACCCAGAGCCTAGAGAAAAATAACAACAATAATAATAATAATAAAGAGTAGGCATAAAGCAAAAAAAAAAATTCAAAAAGACACTTTTTTCAAGAAAAAAGAAGTAGGCAGAATGGTAGGGACAAACCTAATTTGTCAAGTGCCATGTAAACAGAAAAACCTTACTTTGGAATAGCTTGATGAACAAGGATATTTTCAAGAGATAAACATTAAAATTTGACAAGTTTGAATGGTTATCCCTACTGATCAATCCAGGCATACTATAATCCAAAGGAAGGAATGCTGAGTTTAGCCGCCATGATTAGTGATATTTCTAGCCCCTGACATTTGTAAAACTAAAAACATTAACTCAATCCCATTTGGCTTTATCACAAAATTCTACTCCAAGCTATTCTGAAATACCAAAAGTTAACCGTAACTCTGTAGTTCTATAGACTCACTGAGAGGAGACACTGTGCCCTAGAAGTTGTGGTGATGCCACTGGATTAATAGAAAGTCTCTAGATTAACAACACTCTGTTATCTGAATGTCAATTAATGATGACTTGGGGATTGGGTTTCCCTGAGTTAAGGTGTACTAAACATGGAGCTTAGAAACCCTGATTATAGTAGTTTTTATTGAAATGCAAACAAGGTTAAGTTTTTAAGCTTCTAATAAGTAAATTATTAATATGTATAGGACTTTTGAAAAAACTAGCATATGTCAGAAAAGGTATTTTACTCTCTGATGAAAGTACCTTGGCTTACCTGGTCTATTGAGAACAATTCAACATTATACAGTTATGAAGATTAATGGTAAGAGCTATTTATCTTGGATGAACAGAATAGAAAACAGGTATCAATTATCTTAATACCTGGAAGCAACCTACAGTCTAGAGCAGGGGTTGGTCACTACAGCCCATGGGCCAAATGCAGCCTCCCACCTGTTTTTGTAAATAAAGTTTTATTGGAATCCAGCCACACTCAATCACTTATGTTTTGTCTATGGCTGCTTTTGTGCCACAGTGGCAGAGTCGAGTAGCTGCAACAGAGACCATATGACCCACGAAGCCTAAAATATTTACTCTCTGGCCCTTTATAGAAAAGGTTTGCTGACCCTGGTCTATAGGAGTGTGAGGGCTGAACTTTATTTGAAATATAACATAAACAATTACACAATCTTCTAAACCTGCAGCTCAAAGGATTTCTGTACCTTTACACCAAAAGGAAGAGCAATTCAGGATTTAGTTAAATAAACAATCATTTCTTAAACTTTTAACTTGTCTGTTCTTGTCAGCTGTAGTAAGAAGTAGTAATTCCATTTCTAATACACTCTAAAAATTCCTCCAAATCTCCCTTTGAAAAGCATGGTTGGCCTTCCCATACCACTTCAGTATTTTACAAGCCTCATCTATTACTACGTATACATATTTTGGTCAAAGTGGTTTCTTCCTTCACTTCATGTTCAGTTCTATTTTCCAACATTTATCCTTCTATGTGAGGTACTTCCTTCTGAGCAATAGATAATATCTCAATCCACTTAGCTTTCATTTCTACCCTTGGATTCCTTTCAATATATTTGCGTTGGGGGTTTTCCTAGTGTGTCTCTGGAAATGTGCTTTTCTGTATTGATTCTGCATAGGACTGGTTCAGTGTGCTGCATTTTACTTCCTTCCTTAATAAACTATTTTGTTAACAGTTTGGTTTTTTTTCTCCCATCCTTTATCTGGTTGCAGTTATTTTTAAGGTGCTACTGATTCCCTGACAAGAGTTCTACTTCTCACACGGGTTGTCAGAAGATCACATGAATCTTTGCTTCTTTTAAGATAATTTCTATCATCGTCATTTTTCCTGAAAAAAACCTGCCTTCTTATTAAAGTTCTTTTCTAACTGGACTCAAGCTATAGGTTTTATTGAACATATTATTAGATTTCTTTTCTTATTGATTATTATTGTTATATTCTTTTCATATATTTTTGGAAATATATATGGGTATGTGTTGCTACAGCAATACAAATTCCAAGAGGTGAAAGAAAAGCAGCAAACCCACTTTATATTAAATCACCTGTGTTAAGTGTCATCACTAGCGACAGGTTCCACAATCAAAGCTACCCCTGATTTAAATGAAAGCATTATAGACTTGCTGGTTATACTGATGACAAATTTGAAAAGATACCTAATAGAGAAATGAACACCATGCTTAAATAAACAAGATTAAATCAACAACAGTAAATTGTAAATTCTACCCTTAAGTTTTCAAGGATCAATTGCTTAGTGTCCTATTAGGCATTTATGTTGGTACAGTAACCCGCAGCAACAAATTTCTTATTACTGTGCAAATATATAAACCAAAATTTTAACATGCTTAAAAAAATGAAACAATGAATCTTTGACTATGGTCCTAAGACTCCAATATTCTTATTAAGATTACCTATTGTCTGTGATAGAGCTATTCACAAATACACCTCTTCTCTCTCCCTCTCCCTCTGTTTCTATCATTGTCTCTCTCTCCATGGAATAAATATATTTTTCTGCCCTATTGAATTCCGTCCTGGTCATGTAATTTGCTTGGGCCAAAGAAATGTGAGCAGAAGTAAAGTGTGTCCCTTACTTATTCTAAGAGAGCAAGCCTCAAGTAGAAAATCTAGTATAAGCTTTGCCGTGTGTTCTTTTCCTTCTGCTACTGTGACCAGCCGTGTGCACATAGCTGCTTTCCTGTCTGTCTGGGTGCCAGAGGGAGGGTGACAGTGACAACATGGAGTTTCCAGCCAACCCAAAACAGCTATGTGGAATGAGGCACTGAGATTTTGGAGTTGTTGGTGATAGAATCATAAACTAGTCACTTCTGGAGTATTATAATATGTTCCCATGTTTTAAGTCCAGAAGCTGGTGCCTAAAATGATAAAGAGAAAAGATTCCCACATGGAAGAAAATTGGGATACTTAAAAAACATTCCAAAGAGCAGATATAAGTAGAGTTTTGAATTTATTAGATAGATTAGATGTGCAACAACAAAGGCTCTCCAAAAATGGAATGGACTGTCTTATCAATTGATAATTTCCTTTTCAACAGAAATGTTTAAAGAGTAACTAGATGACCAGAGATCTATGGAAAAAACAAAAGATTTAGGAACAAGGCTGAGTGAGATCATTTCTAATGTCCCCACAATTTCTGAGATTAAAGAGTGAAACAGATCTAACAATACTCATTTAACATGTTAACATTTTCAAGGTTATAAAAACTCATTTCCTACAGCCTTATAATATAAATGTTGGATGGGAACAAGTATATGTATGATTATTTCTTGTTAATAATCATTGCCAAAGCCAATAGCTTTCCCAGTGGTTTCCAGAAACCTTGCCTTTCCCACATTTGAGAAAGTCCCCAAATAATAGCTTTCAAGGACTAGACTGCTTCTATTGATCTATAGGTCCCTACTGAGGGATAGTTTTACAAAGATTGCCATTGCCTCCACAGTTTTAGGAATGATGGCTTTGGTTTTACCACTGACAGATCCCATAATTTGAAATTAAATACTGCACTTATCTTGTTTCGAAGATTAGTAACAGTCTTAGAAAAAAATTGTATGCCTTCCTGTTAAGGAAGCCTATGAAATGCCCCCACATAGTCCTTGAAATAACTTCCTGATTTTCAAACTAAAAATTCTTGCACTGATAAAATATAACTTACCCCAATGCATTTCAGAAAGATGAACAATCCCTGCTTCTTTACTTCCTCTAAGATCCTGATAGCAAACAAATGTTGCAAGACTGCCTGGCCTTTTTTAGACCACAATTTATGTTACTAATAGGCACATTGAGAAACATTAAGACTAAAATATTTAATATTTTTCTAAATTGTAGGATTGGTCATTTGTTTTGGCATAATGTAATCTCCTTTGCCAATTTACAGTTGCCTCCAGTATTTAACAATACTCTATAACTACCAAAGACAATAAAAGAAAAAATAATGCAAAAATAATAGAAGACTGAGCTCTTTGTACCCTCTCTGACAATATTCTCGGATTGTTTTTCAGATAAATTATCCAAACACTTCATCTCAGTTTGATCTATATACAAAAACACCTCAAGTATCAAAGATTGATAATCTTTTATTGCAGCAAGCAAAAGCCCTGTAAAGAGTCAAGTGTAAGCTAAGTCCATTTAAGGAAGCAGGAGGTGACAGATCTCAGATGTGGTAAGACTGGCAAAGGTCATCATAAAAGCAATGTGGAGAAAAGGTTGAGAATCAGACCCTACAATCAGGCAGACCTGGGTTTGCATCCCTGCTCCATCATTACCAGCTTTGCCAGCTTGGGCAAGTTATTTAACCTCTCTAAACATCAGATTTCCTATCAGTATGGTAGAGATATTATAATAACACTATATACCTTAGAGAATTAGCCTGTGAGTGAAATGTAACAATTTATTAATTATCTCAGTGCCTCAAACATTGTAACTGTATCAGTTACTTATTATTGCTTGGCAAGTCACTCTAAAACTTCTTGGCATAAAGTAACAACCATTTATTTGCTCATGATTCTATGGATTGGTAATTTGGACTGGGCTCATCTGGACAATTTTTTCTCTCCACATGGCAATGTCTGGACTCACTCATGTGTTTACAATCTGTTGACATGTTGGCTGGGGCAGGCTGATCCTGGATAGTCTCAGTCACATGTCTGGGGACTCAGGTGGAATAGTTGGATAAGCTAGAATAGCTGGAATGATCTCTTTCCATTTTCCAAATGCTCGCTCTCTCTCTCTCCATATGGTATCTCATTTTGAAGGAGATTAGCCTAGACTTGTTCAGCAGCAACAGTATTCCAAGTGCTTTATCAAACCTCTGCTTGCATTACATTTGCTGATGTCCTATTGGGCAAAACAAGTCACACGAGCAAGTTCTGCACCACTATAGGAGTACACGACACAAGCTGTAGATACTGACATTCACAACTCATTGAGAGTCATTCCTTTTTTACTGCTGCAATAAGTTAGTAAACGACTTTAATGTAGTAAATGCTAGCTATCTTCATCGCCATCACCATCATTGGCACCGTGTATTCAGGACATCTTAATCTGACTTAGTTTATTATCTTTGAAGAAATAAATTAGGAATTTCAGATTTCCAAGATCAGCAACATTGGCAGGCAAACACACAATCCACAAATATTTATTGAGCACCTTTATTGAGTTCTTTCCCAGATGCTGAACACTGATAGCAATATGTAAACAAGGCCTTGACTTAAAAAAACTCATGTTCTAGTGAATAGAAAAGATTTCAGAAAGAATGGTAAATATATGGAACATTCAGGAAGAATGGACAAATTTAAGACTTTTATACTGAACTTTTGGGCCTGCTGAAAAATTTCTCCTATCAAATATATCTTGTGAAAACTCCTAGTTTTGATCAGCCAGGATTAAAGCAAATAAAATGATTGGAAAACAGAACAGTGCATGATACATTCTGTATGTTCAAGGAACTCTGAATACACCAGTGATTATTTTTACTCCTTTAGGGAACTTATCCCGTTTACCCTGGCATATGCCTTCAACCTGGGAATTAAATGGACAGTCTCATTATTAGGCTAGTTAGGGGTTCAGCAGGAGTATCCCTACTCTTGTCTGGAGTTTGAAGGGACTAGCTCATAAAGCAACATGATCAGCTTCAGCATGCCTTAAAACTCCACTAGGCAATTTCTCGCAGAGGAAGATGACAATTCCAGGGCCCTAAAATTCAGGACATGTTTTTACTCTCACTCTGGAGTAAATCAATATATTATCTGGGTCTGAAGTAGTCTGAGGATCCCTGGAAATTGCAAGTATATTCCAAGGACTGGCTTGGCGTCTTAAAGGATAAACCCACAACCCCAGGCAATGATGGAGCTGTAGCACTGTGCCAGGTCTCACAAGGACACACAGAGCAGCAGGGCCTAGGAGTTACTGATTATATACAGGACTCTGGCTGGACGTGGGGAACCAGAAACCCCAACAAATAATTTACCATTCATCTTAAAATTGAGAATAAATGTGGGATTAAATACAAAAAAAAATATTCATTCTGTATATAAAAAAATGAGTCCGGAAGCTTATCGAAGCCATGAACCATAGTCATTTCAGTTTAACTTTGATTGGGCACCTATTATATGCCACGCACATAATCCTGTCTGGATTCTAGAAATACACAGATAAATAGTGTATGAATAGAATATGATCTTCAGGTAGACTAACCAACCAGAGGAAATGATCAGAAGGAAAAGTTGGGTCAGTCAGAAATCAAAATACAGGAAGCTGGTTGGTGTCATACCACAAAGTGTGTTGTTTTGACATGGTATGGAGTCAGTTCCTCTGGGTGAGCCTTCCTTGACCACAGGCAATTAGTCATTGCTTCCTCCATTCCCCCAGCTCTCTATTCTTACCTCTGCTGTAGAATTTAACCTGTTCTACCTCTTTTTGTCTCCTTTTCGCTAGATCATATCTCCATCCCCAGCACAAACCTTGGCATATAGAAAGCATCTAACAAATGTGTTTCAGTAATATGCTTGATTAATGAATAAAAGAAAGAAGAAATCTGTCTTGTATTTTTTTTTGTTTTTTTGTTTGTTTTTTTTGAGACAGAGTCTCACTTGGTTGCCTGGGCTAGAGTGCCGTGGCGTCAGCCTAGCTCATAGCAACCTCAAACTCCTGGGCTCAAGTGATTCTCCTGCCTCAGCCTCCCAGGTAGCTGGGACTACAGGCATGTGCCACCATGCCCGGCTAATTTTTTCTATATATATATTTTAGTTGACCAATTAATTTCTTTCTATTTATGGTAGAGACGGGGTCTCGCTCTTGCTCAGACCTGTCTTGTATGAATATTTTCTTTAAGGCCACAGGCCTTGCCCTACTGTCTTAGAAAAGGCCATTCTCAGACACAGGTCTGAGTTGGAATGAAACACACCCTTCATTCATCTTACAAAATCCTCTTTCAATTTCTTCAATACATATCTTGAGGTAACACTGCAGAACTTCATAACTAAATTGATAATTATTCTAATTTAATGATTTTAATTATTAGGAAAACTATGGTAAATATATCTTTTCATTACAATAACAGTTTATTATATGCTTCTTAAGCATATTTAAGGAAAAATAAAAGTTGGACATTTTAGGGAAATTGATACACAGTGAATCTCATCATTCTGTATGGTTTTCATATCCACTCCAGGGAAGGGATTTAGCTTTTAGCTTCCTCATGCACACACACACACACACACACACACACAGTGTTACTTTAGTCTCATTAACAGGTGTCTTTCAGCTACTTCCTTTTTCTAAAACAAGAAGTATTGAGTCAGCGATTTGGCCAGGGGGGAACTCTAAGCAATGACTATTAATAATGAAGACTTCCCAATGTTTGCAAAATCTGTTTCCTCTTTAGAAGACTGAGAAAGCAAGCTACCGAAAGTTAGTATCACTCATGAAGTCAAAGAGATTTAGGAGAAAGAAGCCTGATTAGTGAAAATTTGGACCACACATTTTGAGACATACCCAAAGTCCTTTATGTTGGGTATTAACAGTGGCAACTTCCATTTCAAGATAAAAACTAACAGAAAATTAAAATGTGTTAACTATTTACCATGTTCTAAGTACTATGATAAGCTCTTGTATGAAGTTATTATTTGACCCCCAACAACAACCTTGATAATGAAGCTGGGAATAAAGATCTGGTCTTTCTGACTCAGAGGACATGCTCTTTACTGTAACCTTAAACTGTCTCCATCCGAAATTCCTAATTTAGGATAAATGCAGGCGAAATGTGGATGGAGTCTCTGTTCTGAAGAACTGTGTTCCATGAATTTCTCATGGAGGGAAGCAGAGAGAGAATGTCAGTTTCCCCATATGTCCCAGGAATAGGATTCAGGGTTTGGGACTGAATGTCAGACAACTCATTACATATTTCCTCTCTCTGCTTACATTGTAAGGTGTTGGTTCATCTCCGAAAGACAATGGTATTGAAACTATCTCGCTGACAACCCATTCTGGCCCAAACCACCACATTCACTTGAAACAAGAAGTGTGTGCAGTGGTTCAGGGTGACCCAGTTAAGAGCAGTCCCATTTAAATCTATTAAGTGTGGTTTCTTTTTCAGTGAGGTCATCCTGTTTAATCCCTCTGGACTGAAACAGCATATAAAGCAGTTTCTCGAACAGCTTATCGCAGTCTATTTCTTGGCGGACTAAGGGCTCAACTTTTAAGAGTCTCTTAAAGTGAGAAGAAGGAAGAGGTTGGCAGCAAGGGGAAGGATAGGTAAGAAAAATGCAAGCAGGAAAATGCTAGTCACGTGGAGAGACTACTGAAGGGATTGCAAAAGGACACAGAGATTGGGAGCACAGACAAGGAGGAAGTTTGCAGACTCCCCAGCCACTTCCTCGCCATTCAGTAGATCTGTCCTTGCTTGGAACGAGCTGTAAGAAAGAGAAGATGTAAGAAGGATCACGTCTCAAAGAATGTGTTCCTGTGTCCCACCATGGAAAAATGAACAGCTGTAACTACCCAGTGCAGTTCAGTCTGTTTATAAAGCATCACAGTGATGCCTTACTGGAAACACGTGTGAAATAAAAAGGTATATTTCTTATTAAAATCTTCTCTATTGAGAAGTTTCTAAACCAGAAACTTTGAGTGGAGTGGGGAGGGTGTAACTAGCAATCTTTGTTATAACAGGCCCTCCAGGTAAAGTTAGAGGACCAATGGCTTACATGCCTTTATCTCCCACACATCTCCCGCATGGACAGATAGTTAAAGCCATATGAGCTTCCCGCAATTCAGGCTATGAGATAAAATAGATCTATATGTTCTGGTTGCAAAAGTGAAAAACACAATGCACAATAGTATGAAAAGCATGATATTTACATAACAAAAATTGTCTATCTTTATGTTTCGATCTGCTCTGTTTCTCTATCAACAGAACATTTCTGAAGGAACTGTCAATAGTTACATCTGGGGATCAGGATATTCGGGGGTGGGAGAGAGGAGAGGAACTTTTATTTTTTACATTGATGGCCTTTTATACCGTTGTTCACCATAAGCATTCCTTCCTTTTACACCTTTATGTGTTTAAAGCTTCACAGCTGATTCTGATGATCAGCCCAAATTAGGAAACACTGTAGAGAACTGGGTGTCAGTTTCAACTAATCTAGTAGCCACAGAGTGACTGTTTAAGCATTTGTTCATTGACCCTATGATTCTCTCAAGTTCACTGTTTTCTGTCAGTTTCTTCTGAAGTCTTGCTCCAGAAAATATGTACATTCAAGACAGGAGCATCCTTAGGGTAGCTCCAGCCTTCCAGGACTAGCCACGGAGCTGCACTTCACGGGGGCTTCTCAAATCCATTGCACCGACAAGTCCAAGGTACCCCATACCCATATTTGGCAGCAGTGTGGCCAGATCCAGGAGGAAGACACTGAGAAATGCAGTATGGTTTATATAGGTGAATGCAATTAGCAAATATCAAAACCATTTGTCTCAGAGGGTCCAGCTTGCTCCCTCTACAGAGAATAGCATGCTCTGTTAGCATCTAGGAAGGAAAATAATATCCAAGAGCAGAGCCAATCTGTGTCGGCACTCTAACAGGCTCCTTTCTCTTCACCTAGAAGCAAGAAGAGCCCAAGGCATAATTAAGTACTCTAAACTTATCTTCAGATCTTTCTAATCTCCACTGTCCAAGCCTCTCTCATCCTTTTATGCTGGGTGTTATGCTGGAAACTGAACTCCAGGTTTGTACTCTGCAGTGCTCAAAAGTGACATCAAACAGCTCAGGAATTCTACTGCAGCACCCACCCATGCCTGTCCACCTTGAAGAATCTTTAAAACTATTCCTCTAAAATTGCTCCACTCAGCATCAAAATTATACCTTCTCCCTTCTTTCCCATCTGAATGTTTAGTCCCTTAATATTTCAATTGTATTTAGCTATAACCGAAGAAAGCAATTCCAGAAAGTCACACCAAGAGTTGCATCAGTAGTTCTCAATCTTGTTGTCCTGAACCCCCAACACACCTGGAAGATACAGCACATGGAATAGTGGGGAAAAGGGTGGAGAGAAAGAGGGACTATATAAGAATTTTAAAGAGAATGAAGCATGTGGTTTGAAAGAGTCCCCAATTCTGATACATAGCCCTTGAGTGACTTCTTTTGAGAGTCACTGGCTTAGTTAAATACTAATTTCATAGTTAACTGCCCAGGGCTATTTATGGGTTAATGGGGCAATTCTTTAAACCAAAACTGCATCTCTAATTATGGAACTACAGGTCCATTGCTGGTGGGGAAGATATTTGAGGATAAAGGAACTTTAGTGGGCTTTTTGCAATTATATCATACAAACGAGTGACTATCTCACCTAAACATTAGGCTTGTTCCCCTGCTCAAAACTTAGCTAAAGATTTGCTAAAAATCTTGTAGAGCCTTCCCACTAGGACACTTGAAATTCCACTTAAGTTCCACCAAAGTAAAGCAAGAGACACATTCCGTCCTTTCTTCGTTTTTGATGGTATTGACTCTCAAAACCCAGAGGAATGTTAGCTTCCATGAGCTTCTCTCCACAGACTGGTATTTTAAGTCTGGAATGCTAAGAACTAACAACCTTCATTTTGCCCTTGTAAAGACAGGACATTTGTGGCTACTTTACCTGACCTAGAATAGGCATCTCTATTTTTCTGATGGAAATCTTGGAAACCAATATGGAAAATATGACAGTAGCTTCATAAGACAAGGAAATATCCACCCCCAAATATTCTTTACAGCCCACAATATAGCAAATGTTTTGCCTCCGTTTTTAATGGTCATTTTACATTCTCTAGGACACCTCAAAAGTACCCATTTCTGAAGCCCCTCCAACTGAAAATGAACTCCATTCTCAATATTGGTCTGCTCATAACCACCTAACCCAATCTCCAAACATCTCTGTTGTCACAAAAATCAGAAATGACATCACTATTACAAAAGCAAATACTACTCCTATCAGTGAACTACAAAGACACTCTTAGCAAACAAATATTTCGGTTTAGAACAATTAGACATGGGGTCAGACTAACCTCAGTAATCTTCCTAGAGTGAGAAGATTATAGTCTAAAAGTCTAATCACCTGTTTTTATGATATTCATCACAAAAAAAGCTAAATGTTAATGATTCCAGCCGTTAAAATTCCAGTCTGAGATCTAAAAGATGGATCTGGTGTTCTTTCACCAAGAAAAGCTGCAGCCATTTATTAGAAGCCCAAATATTGACCAAAGCCTCAGAGTGGAATCCAGTTAAAATTCTAGCACACTTAAAAACCGTAACCTTGAGCTGCCTACCAGGAATTTAACAAATATCTTACAGCAGTTTTTGCTTTAACAAGTCTCATTGGTTGCAATTAATGGAAGCTTGTTTGAACCATTTTAATTAAAGGAAGGGTTATTATAAGGCTATTTCATGGATTCCAAGGGTAGGGAGAACAGGCCTCATAGGACCAGAGCCAGACAGAAGGGCCTCAAGAACTAAGGCAGTAATTCATTCTCTCTCTCTCTCCTCCTCTTCCCCCTCTTCCTCCTTCTCTCCCCCTCCTTCCCTTCCCTCTCTGTCTTTCTTTCTTCCTCAGTCTTTCTAATTCCCCTCTTCCTTCCCTCCCTCCTCTCTTTCTCTTCTGCTCTCTCCCTCCCTCCCATGGTTTCTCATCTCTGCCATTCTCTGAGGCTTTGCCTCCATTTTCTCTCTTAGCAGAAGCATTTTCTTCACTTCTCCATGCACAAGCTACAAAAGACCCCGTCTCAATCAGCACAGCCTGACCAAAAGCTCAGTTGCAAACTCCTGAGGAACAATCAGATCGGCACATCTTGGGTGAACTCTCTCACCCTGAATGAGTGAATGGAGGGGTAGAGAGTCAGGGCCTTGTAGTACAACGTGGCTTCTGGGGCTCCACTGCCTGGGAGGAGGAGGCAAGTTGCCTAGAAAGAGGGTCCTTTTGGGCTAGTGAGATATTAATTACCCATCTCACTGAAAATATATTTAAAAATCTAAAGGTCAACAAATTGACAAATGGAAAAACCATTAGGCTAAACCTTTGGGAATTCTTTCATTCCCTAGTTGGTTTCCACTAACATGAGAACTTACAAAATATCCTTTAGTGCTCTTTCTTGGGGAAAAATACATATATACTAAAAAGATGAATTTCTGGGGTGTGGTAGAGAAATCGGTAGGCTGGGAAGGTTCAGGAGACTCAAGCTCCACTATTCACCAGCAACTAACCTTTCATGCTTCACTGCTGTTATTGGGGTATCCTTGCCCTATACCAAACTCAAAGGCCCCTTCCAGCACTGACATTCTAATTCTTCTGAGATTTTATTAATAACATCTACATTCATAATTACTGTGGAGAAAAAAGGGCCACGTGACTCGTGTGGTACCTTTTAAAGGAATTCGGGGCAGAGATCAACCAGGTCTGCATCATGTTCAGTTTTGTAGCTAGAGCTTTGGAACTCTGGAGATTAGGATTCATGGGTATATTTCTTGTATATGGGTAGCTTTATTCATTCTTTCAAATTATTTGGGTGCCAATTATGGAAGTCTCTAAAGGAATTAGAATATTGAAAGCAAATTAGTTTACTTTCTATTCACCAAAAGTTAGTCTCCGGGGCATTCAAACATACTCCTGCTAAATGGAGCATTTTCCATATAACTTAAATTTCAATGTGCATTTAAAATAACCCCAGTGACAATGCCCTAGGCCCTATTAAGCTCTGCTCTGGGAATTCATGCAAGAGTGATAGTGAAAGAGCATTAAACATAGAAAGAGAGCATCTTGGAGACTGCTAACTCATTTCCTCTGATGGAAATCAATAAGCTTTTGACCACCACCCACACTATCAAAAGGCAGATGCTCAGCAGACCAGCCACACCTTAGACTTCACATCCTCTCCCATTATAACTGCTGAGTATGGCTTTTGAACAAGGCCGGATCAATCAGATATAAAAGAAGATATTTCTTGTCTTCTCTAGCACAAGTTTCCGCTCTAAAAGGAAAGTGGGTTCCTATTTTGAAAGGTTGATAATAAATCAGGGAAGTGTGACATCCACCATGGCAACTATATTTTCTTTTTGTGCATATATTCTACTTTGCTATTGAAGATATATAGGATAATCAGTTAGGGACTTTCCTACTAGAAATGTTATTTTACAAATGGCCTCTGACCCAAAGAAATACTATGACTGCCAAGAAAAAGAAATATTGGTTATATGTTCAAGTGTATTGCATGTAACATATTGGGCACACATGCCTGGCACACAATAAGTGAGCAATAAATACATGTTTTCCTTCTTCTGGGTCGAATCAAATGTGCCAAAGAAAAAAAGAGGATGCCTGAAAATTTTAGGAATTTGTTCACAAGACTATAACATTTTGCTCAATTTAATCGTAACTTTTCCCATGATCTCAAAGTATTTTCACATCTATCACTGACCTTTTACAATCGTCATGTGACATAAACGGGACTGAATAATTATCAATTCCATCTTTAATTTTAAAAAAATGTAGCATAGAAATGACAAGAGAGTTCTCCAAATACTCAGATCTCAGCAATAGGACTAGAACTCAGAGTCTCTGACACCAGTTTATTACCCAAGTTACAACACCTCATTAAGAATCCTATCCCAGCAAGCCCTGTGTAATATACTATATGGGTTTCCTTTAAGGGCTTGTTTATAGTCTTTAAATGGTAAGTCACCAATATCACACAAAACAAATAAAAATTAATAGCTAGTTAGACTTTCTCTCTCCTCCCTCATATGCCTGTGTATACATATACACATATACATATATACATACATATACATACATACTAACTGATCATATCCCATAATTGCTTAAGAGAAGAATCCCATTTCTGAAAAATGTGAGGTAACAAGTTTAAATATGAAAAATTAACAAATTCTACCAAAGATGTACCATTTATACGACAATTCCATCTCAGGACAGGAACCCTCATGAGACGCTCTGATGGACTTTTTCAGCTGCAGCAGAAATAATAAAGAATTTTAATACTTTGAAAAGCAGTGAAGAAACACCAAGAAGATCAAAAGCTATTATAGCTCCCAATTGTGTTCAGAGTTTATTTTGAGAACTTAGCAAGTCTGGCAATAATGAGCAGGAGACTGATTTTCACTCTGCAGTTTGTAACAGACTATTATCATAGTTATCTTTTACATTTTTCCACACACCCATCACACGAAACCCAATTCATAGCAGCATTCAGCTTCGTTATCACGTTCCCTAGAGATGTCATTTAACCACAACCCTCCCTACTGCCAAAGCCTGAATATGAAGATGAGTAAACCCTTCTGTGAGAACTTCTTCCCTGTATTCAGATGTCCTTATGCTCTCTTTCCCTATCGGGCAGTTTACATCAGAGATGGACCCAGCTTTCCCAAACTTTGATGAACTGGCACACACCTATAATCTTGAATTTGTCAAAACGCATTGGGAGGAGGAGAGGACATTCATCCTTTGCCTTCAGCCATCTGCCAGGACTGCCCTCTGGCCTCTTTTCCATTCCATTATAGACCTGCCTGTGCATATGCGCCCTGGACTGGCATCTGTCTTCATTTTTCTTTTTAAATTTTTGATTAAAAATTAAAAACTAAAATTCTATTTTATTAAAAATATATGTACACATATCAGGTCATATAAAAGGCCAAATAGTACCAAAGGTCTTATATTTAATAATAAAAATCAGTAGTCCTCTGTCTCACCTCTGCCCAGAGGCAATCACTTTCTACTCATTCAATGATTTTTTTTCTGCTTCTTCCAACATATGTCTAGATAATTTTCATATACTGTTATTTCTTAGTTTTTCTCCTTTGTTTTTGATCTATTGTCTTCTTATTGAAGAAGACAGAATGTAGCTCTTTTACATAGCCCCTCACTGAACACATACACACATATTTCCCATTTTCCAAATATTGAGTTTTTATTAAATCAATCTTCAGTATTTACATTATTCTGATTATATAGATATTATTCACAGATAAGACATGTATTGCACTTCTATTGCATTTTCTTTCTTGTAAAACTTTTCTTTGTCCTTAGAGTTAATAATTGTCACCACTTTGATTTTCTGTGTACCTATCACTAATCCATGCCCAACTCTCTGACAGTTATAAAATTCCTCTCAATTAAACACATAAGGTAGTTAATCCTGCTGCACAACTGCCATCCTGGGACTTCCCATCACCATCATTCTGGAAATGTCCTTAATTCTATGTTGAGTCTCATTTTTTATGAATCTCATGGCTTCTTCTTCTTGGTTTTATTCCCTAACTTTGATGGAGCATATCTTCTAGGAAGCTGCTCATAAAGTTTGCATGGGAGGTAAATGACATATGCATGTCCAGAATGTTTTTGTCCACCTACACACTTGGTTGGTAGTTCAGTTGGGTATAGAAGTATAGTCTGGAAATAATTTTTATGCAGAAATTTGAAAGGATTGCCCCATTGCTTTCTGGTTTCCAGTGTTGCTGTTGAAAAGTCTGATATTACTCCAATTCCCAGTCCTTTGTGGGACTTTTTTCCCCACCACACACTAGAAATTCTAGATTATCTCTTTAACCCCAAAGTTCACAAACACCACAATGATGTGAGGGGTTTTTTTGTGTGTTTTTGTTTGTCTGTCTGTTTGTTTGTTTGTTTGTTTTTACACTCACAGTTCTGAGCACTTGGTAGATCCTTTCAATTTAGAGACTTAAATCTTTTAGTTCTGAAAAGTTCTCCCATACTATTTGATAATCTCTTCTTCATTTTTTCTCTGGTCTCTCCTTATGAAATTTATTTTGGTTGAGACTGGATCTCCTGGATGGATTCCCTAGTCATTTTATCTCTTCCCTCTTATTTTTTTTTTACTTCTTTTTCTGGAAGATTTCTTCAACTTTATATTCCAATCCCTATTATGAATGGCTTTAGTCTTGCTCTCATATTTTTAATTTGCAGACAATTTTCCTTGTAATTTGCATGTTTCTCAGTGCAATTTCTTCTCTTATTCTTCTGAGGATGTTTTTTTCCCTAAAGTTTTCTACTTGCTAAATTGCTTTTTTAAAAAAATATTTGTTGAATTTTGCCTTTTTTCCACATTAGAAGGATCTGGTGAGCTTTCATTCTCTATTAATACTTAAACAAGGCTGAGCGTGGTGGCTCATACCTGTCATCCCAGCACTTTAGGAGGCCAAGGCAGGAGGATCACTTGAGGCCAGGAGTTTGAGACCAGCCTACACAACATAGCTAGCAAAACCCTGTCCCTATAAAAAATAGAAAAATTAGCCAAGGGTGGTGACATGAACCTGTAGTCCCAGCTACTCAGATGGTCAAAAGGCTGAGGTGGGAGGATCACTTGAGCCCAGGTGTTTGAGGTTGCAGTGAGCTATGATGATGCTACTGCACTCTAGCCCAGTCAATAGAGTGAGACACTATCTCAAAAAACAAACAAATAAACAAACAAAAAAACTTAAGGCATACAAGAGCTGATCAAAAGCATCTGGGGTAACTCATATGTTTGAATGGGGTTTGAGAACTGGTAGGCCTTACTGTGGTAATATCAGAAATATTTACTGGGTATACCACATATCAATGCCTATAGATCTTTTTTCCTAAGACAGCCACATTTCTAGAGAATAATCCCTCCATTTCCGGCCTGGCTGCAAGGGTTCTACATGCCATGTGAAGAAAGGAAGCTGAGGTTCACGCTCCTCGGGCTGCAGATTGTCATTAAAATCCCACAATTTTTAATATTGCTGCTCACACATATTCTCATGTGTTCCTCGTGTTCCCTAATCCATAGCCTTGCTAGTTAAACCTCTTTAAAAGGTAAGCTTTATTTCAAACTTCTGCTAGAGGAGGTGGAGTAGTCACAGCTGAACTGATTTGATAAGGAGTCTGCGGATCTTTTATAGACCCCAATTATCCAATCCACCCACACTCAACTTACAGGGCAGCTTGCCTCCAATTCCTGAATCTTAGGTTCATCACCAAGAATCCACTTACTTCCTTTTATCCCACCTGCTGCAGGTGCACTTACTTTTTTTGGCCTTCCCCCTTTGCTAAGTAATAATGCCTTTCAAATTTTGATAACATTTCTCTTTTGTCTTCACATCTCTTCTCTCTGTTGGGTGGGTTTAAACATTTGTCATTTCTTTACTATCAATTTAGTGGAGTTTGGGGAGATGACTCATGTTCATCCCATCTGTCATGTTGACTACAGGGCCCCAGGTCTTCCTTCCTCCATGCTCTGTTCATTTATTTGACTAATATTCTCTCAGCACGAGCATATACCTGTGAATAATAGGAAATACAAGCTTATAATGTGTATTGTTAGCTCTAAGGAGTTTATACCCAAGTTGAGAGACAAAATACACATATGTTAAAAAATTCTAAAACAACTTTTTTTGTTGTTTTTAATGGCTCCTCAGTCAACTTGACTTAAAACAAATCAATACAAACTTTTAAAAATATGATAAAGTCTTAATCTGGTACTACATATAATTAAGTGAAAGAAAGTGACATATATAGCTAACAGTGGCAGGCATTCGGAAGTGAGAACAATCTCCTTGGCTGAGAATGTGAAGGCAGGTTGCACTAAGAAAGTAGGACTTAAATTTCATAGAATTTGCAAAGCCTTTGAGAGGAAGGGGATTCCACATGAGAGAAATAGTAGAATATAGAGAAGGCATGGGGAACAGGGAATGAATTTGTCAAGAATAGAAAATTCATACAAGGAAACTATAACTTTGCTATCAACAATTTCACCATTTAGGTGAAATATATGTTAAGAAAAATAGGGATAGTTATTTAAAAAAAAAAAACAACAACAACACTGTAGTGAGACTGACTCCAGGCTGTGGTCCTAGCTGGACCTTGAACTTGATGTGTAATTACAGTGAGTCACTATACTGCCACACCTTCAAGTTCTCATCCATAGTCTGTGAATTGTACCTAACAAAACTGCCCTTTCTTCTTTATAATGGAACTCTCAGCCCCCACAATTAGGCTCTCCTAAAGGAATTAGCAGAAGAAAGAGCAGATTTTGTCATATCTGCTTTCTATATACTTTATATATAAGATTTCTTTTTGATGAACTTGGCTGAAAATTTAAAAAACAACAAGGTGTTTTGTTGAAGGTGGACTACAGCTACAAAGGAAGGGGCAGTGAACTTTTAGAAAGAGAGAAGGTGGATCTGGAATGAAAGATTCTCTGTAACAGAAAATATGCTGAAGGTGGTACCTGCATATGCGTTCAGAGTATAATATCTGCACTCCTACATTTATTGCAGCATTATTCACAATAGCCAATATAGGGAATCAATTTAAGTGTCCATCAACAAATGAATGGATAAAGAAAATGTGGTATATACACACAATGGAATATTATTTGGCCGTAAAAAAGAATGAAAGCCTGTCATTTGCAGTTCATTGGATGAAACTGGAGGACATTATTTTAAGAGAAATAAGCCAAGCACAGAAAGACAAATATCACATGTTCTCACTCATATGTGGGAGCTAAAAAAAGAAACCCTGATCTCATGGAGGTAGAGAGTAGATTGATGGTTACCAGAGGTTGGGAAGGGTAAGGGAGTGTGGAGGATGAAGAGAAGTTGGTTAATGGACACAAAAAATATAGTTAGAAAGAATAAGTTCTAGTATTCGATAGGACAGTAGGGTGACCATAGTCAACAATTTGTTGTATATTTCAAAGTAGCTACGAGAGAAGATTTGCAATGTTCCCAACACAAAGAAATGATAAACATTTGAGGGGATGGATATTCCAATTACCTTGATTTGAGTATTGCATGTTGCATACACGTATCAAAGTATCACATGTACCCCAGAAATTTTTACAATCATTATGTATCAGTTAAAAACAGAGTTCAAGGTATAACTTAGCAAAGGGATAATGGATGCTATCAAAAGAGAAGGAAGAAACAATTCAAATTGGAAAACCATGCAAAGAAAGTAAAATGTAATCGATTAGTTATCAGAAATGTTTACGGCTATTTGGTGGCAGAAAAAGATCTCTAACTGTGACCTGAAGGTCTGAAACCATAAATGCCGTATATGGCATGCCAATATCTTCCAAAATGAAATAAAATCTGGATAGACTATCCATCTGAATGCTAAAAAGTTTTGTTCCTTTCATGTATTGTTTGCGTTCTCCTTCCTCCCACAACACTGAACAGCCCTTCTTTCCACCCAGACCCCTCTAGGACCTTTCAGTGTTCACGGGTTAATATTCCTCCTTCCACTTTCTCCTTTTAGTTGTCTTGTTTGTTTTGTTTTGAAAAATACCAAGAAATCCATTGTGTCAAACGCCCACGACACCTCCCTAAATGGCTGGACACCTGCCTTTTCCCTGGAAATGCTGGGCAGACCCAGGTGTTCCCTAGCGACCTTGCAAGGAAGCTGCATTTTTCAGTGGGGAGGAAGAAGGAGCCCTGCTTCTGTGAGGGCATCAACCACCACTTGGCCGCCAAGATTTGCTCCAGGGGCACAGCTCTTCCGCTGGCAGTCACAGACACCCCAAGTCAGGCTTGATACCACACTATGGCCATAGAGTGGTAAAAGAAAGCTGAATTTGAAGTCATTTTTATCACATCCGAGAAGAAATTGTGTTTCTAAATTATTAATATATTTTTATTCACAGAAAAAATTGACCGTCTGTAATGACTGTTAACACATTTTCCACGTGTCGTGCTGCATACCTTCTACTTGCCCCTGCAGATGCTCTCTCCATGCTTCTCCACTCTGCTCTGTGCCCTGTGAGACTGACCCATGAGGACCACTTCAACAAGACTCCCCTACTCTCCGGCTTCCCCTTGGGTTGGGCCAGTGGGAGTCTTGGCAGGAGATCAGAGGGTGGGAGGAGAGAGAGATAAGGGAGTGTATTCCTCTGGCTTTCTCTCCATGATGTGGCCTCAGGCTGGACATATCCTTCCAGCCAGGGTCAATGTGCCTCCTCTAGCAACCTTATTTCTGGCTTAGTAACTGCTCCTTCCTCTCCTCCTTCCAGATTCAGGTGCAGGAACATCTCATCCACCGGCAGGAGCCTCAGGTTGTTATACAACATCTTGTAGTTCCCCTACACTCTAGCACCCCCACAAACACACACCTTCACAAACACTCTCTTTGTAAACAAACTCCTCTGGAACCATCTTAATTTGGCTCTGCCATCTGTTTTCTGCCAGAAACTGACAGAGGTAATCCTCAAGAAATAAGTCTATTCTTAATAAAAGATTTTATCTAAAAAGTCTATATTTGAAAAAAGGTGAAAACAATAAAACAAGTGAAAATGCTCCAGTTTTGAAGTCAGAGAAAGGTTGGTTCAAGTCCAGATCTTCCTCTTATAAATTGTGTGTTCTTGGACAAGGTATTCAAACTTTGAGAGCCTCAGTTGTTTAACCTTTAAAATAAAGATAATTATAGTACCTGCATCATAGAATTGGTGTGAAGATTAAATGAGACAATTTTAAATGAGACTAAATGATTAAAGGAGATAAATAAGTTCTTATAAGGCAAGCTCTCCATTTGTATTAGCTAGTAAAGATAATCATAATAATAATATAAATATTTATTATTTAATAACTAATTATTCTTCTGAAGGGGGCTTAATCCAGAAGATGGACTTGAATTAGATCTTCACGATTGGTTAGTTGAACAATATGTTGGTAGGTTCACTTGAGATTAACCCAGATATATTTCTTCACACAGGATAGGAGAATTTTTGCTTTTGCTTTTCCATCAGTGTTCTACTTCCAAATTTCTAAAAGGAAAGTTACTTTGAGATTTTTGCAGAATATCAAAATCAGAAGTCACTTCATTTGTTGATCACCTTGCCCAGAAATCCTACATGGGATGGTCACATACAAATACTGCTGCATAGATCTATAACTTCATCAAAAAGGAAAACAAAGGCCACCATTCTCCTTTCGTTACCGTGAATTAATCACTAGCTTTAATTAAGAATCACATTGCAGAGGGCTGTATAATTGAAGAGTTAATTTAATGAGCTATTACAAGTTAAAGTAATTTCCACTTCCTTGCACTTAACTGTGTCGAGCAGAGTATTTTCAGGAAACCTTCATTACCTGCCTGATTATCCTAAGCCTTTCAGACCATCTACTTTTGATCATGTTTGACTACAATCCAGGGAGCCAAATCCTGCATGGGTTTGAAATCAGAAAGATGCTGACAGTAGGTCCACGAAGCAGATGCACTTTTGTTGTACAAAGTTTACATATGTTAATAGATTTAAATTGGTCTAGGAACAAAGTGAATTGCCATTTCTTGATTATTTATATAAATTAAAGGATGGCTTAACTTAATTTCTACCATGTGTGCCCTCTGGCAAGAAAGGTTGCTAAAAGTTTCAGTTCTTCTCTTTTCAAGGGATTGGGGAAGAGAGACTACCTACTATCTGCCAATATTTAGCTGTATTCCATAAGGGGCAGTTTATTTTGGAGCCTATAATGATCTAATCAAGGAAACTATGGATCTGATGTAACTTCCCCCTGCTCAGCTCTAGTACCTCTTGTAGAAAAGATCATAAACAAACTGCAAACAAAAGAAATAAAACTGTATAGGATTTCACCACCAGGCACAGTCCCAAATCAAGACATGCAATTTTAAGGGTCCTGACATCATGGCCAAAACAGACAAAGCAGATGTGGTTAGCTTGGTTGACCATGGATTATTGGGATATAATGACAGCAGCATACATTAACCCCTGCACCCAGAATCAAAGAATGAGGTGCTTCTGAAGACAAGAAAAGGAGATTTGTGATTCCTTGCCAGTACTGGCATGTACATATTTGAAAACAAACATATTCCCTGAACACTATAATTAAATAGCTCTTTTCTAGTACCCTTGGGATTTTTTTCCAAAAAAAAAAAGTCAAAAAAATCTTTATTGCAATAAATTAAGCCAGTACATTCTAGTACTCTTTTGATAGAGGATCTCCACTACACGATCAAATGGGAAAGAGAATGAAAGTTTTCCCTTATCTCATATACAACTCTATCAAGGCCTGGGTTTCTACAATAAGAGTGGGTAGGCCCTGAAATTCTTGGCCCAAGTTTCCTAACTCAAGATAGATATTCTCTACCTCTACTTATTCTTGTCCTCTATCCTAAGAATAGGTAGAGAGAGGGATCACATCACGGCACCAGAAGTAATTCTAAACCCATTTTTGCCACTAATTCAGTTTGTGTCTTTGGCCAGTTATCATAACTCTGAACCTCAAAGGTAAAGTGGGATTGTTGAGTCCAGTGAGATAATACATATACATGAATTTTGGAAGTTTTCAAGTGCTCTACAAACAAGGGTTGAATGATGAAAAATTTAGCCCTGTGTTTCTATTTCTCAAAAGTGTCTAATTATTAACACTTCGGTAGTAAAAAGGAATGCAAAATTTTCTTAATGATATTTTTATATTCAATAGAAAAGGTAATTATAGGTATAAGCCAATGCATTTATCCATTTTAATATCACTGGCTTATAATAAAAAATACTTTACGTTAAATTTTTTAAATGCAGCTTATAAACATTTTTTTCTGAATCATCTTTATGAGAAGAAAAAGGTTCTTAGACCAATGGTAAAATTAGATAGACCAATTAGATAAAATCAAGGGTGATAAGTTCATGAGAGGTTAACTATGAAAAATTGTGATATAAAGTTATAACTTCACTTTAAAAAAATAACATTTTGTATTCGATTGTAAGAGTAGAGCATGCTCATTGGAGGACATTTGGAAATTATCTCTAAAAACGTCATTAATATTTTTAAGTATTATGGTTTCTTTTCCCCTAGTGAAATATGCATATGCTTACTCCTTATAAAATTTTCTCTCCTTTGCCAAAGATGAGCCAATCATACTCTCCTATATGCCACCTGCTGGTTCTATGGCTAAAGTGAGGGTACTGGACTTAGTGGGCCAGGTCTATTCCTCAACAGTAGCTTTCCTCATACGCTCTATGTTTTGACAGAGCAGTGAAAGGAGTGAAGTTAAGAGTTGAGTAGACAGAATTCCAAGATGGCCCTCAAGATTCCCAGCCCCCGGTATACACGCATCTTCTCCCAGGTATTCAATCAAACATGAATCCAGGTGCTCTGAAGAAATTTTGCAGATATAACTAAGGGTCAAATCAGTTGTCCTTAAGATAGGGAGATTTTCCTTAGTAGACCTGGCCTAATGAGATGACCCTATAAAAGGGACACGGCTTTTCTTAAAGAAAGAGGTTTAAAGCATGAGAGGGACTCAGTGCAAGAGAGATTTTCCATTGTTGGCTTTGAAGACAGCGGAAGTCACATGGCAATGGATGTGGGTAGCCTTGGGAGCTAAGAATAGGCCCCACTGACTGTCAGCAAGTGAACAGGGACCTCAGTCCTACAACTGCAAGGAACTGAATTCGGCCGGCAACCTGAATGAGCTTGGAAGCAAATTCTTCTTCAGGGCCTCCAGAAAGGACCTCAACAACTTGATTTCAGCCTTCTAAAGCTCTGAGTGGAGAACATAGCTATGCCGTGCTTGGGCTTTTTACCTACGGAACTGTGAGTTAATAAGTGGGTGTCGTTTTAAGTTGTTTGTGGTATTTTGTCATACAATAATAGAAAACTAATTTAAAAAGTCTTATTTTTAAAGATCTACAATTTGCTTTAAGAAAAGTAGATTGTGGCCGGGCGCAGTGGC
>VBSM01001044.1:14500006-14531414 GCA_008086735.1 Cheirogaleus medius | reverse complement strand
AAAAAAAAAAAAAGAAAGAAAGAAAGAAAAGAAAAGAAAAGTAGATCATTCTTTTTTATTGTCGCCGTAGTATTCTATTGGATGAATTCACCACCATTTGTTTATTCAGTCAGCTTTTGAGGTACATATGGATTGTTTCTGGTTTGGAGGAATTATGAATAAAGTTGCTGTGAACACTTATGTGCAAGTTCTTTTTTGGAGACATTTGGTACTAGTTTTATGTCCAGCACAGGAACTCAGGGACATATCAGTTCAACATCTTCTCACCTGTTATTCAGTCATTCTGCATATGAGTTCTGATCCCTGAGAATCGAGGGTCCTGGTCCCACGGGCCAGCCTCCATGTACCCTGGCTGGGTCTCTCAGCCTATTTCCCCACCTGGTCCCAGGCCATGCTCCCTAATGCCTACTTTGAACTTTTTAGCAATCCTTTACATAAAAAAAAACCTAAAGATAACCAGAGACCACAGCAGTTTACTTTCAAACTAGCAAGCAGATGAAAAGGATGCAAGTAGAACATAAACCACCTGATTTCCACATTTAGGAGTGAAAGTAAGCTTCACCAGCTTCACCATGGCTGCTAATGCCAGGACATATGCAAATCCAATGCTCTTTGCAATGCTATTAAGGCTTCCCACCAGTTACCACTGTATTTTTCCTTCCCTGAAGAAATATTAGAGAAGCATTTCATAGTCACTGACACTGTATTTCTCACTCATTGACAGAAGAGGATAGCAATTTTCAAGCCATTTTTTTACACAAAATGTAGAGAAGAGTAAGTTTGGCAATTTAGCTAGAAATTCAGCGAGTCAAGGACAGAGTAAGAATGCAATGTCTGGAACTCCCAGCAGGTATACTGCATGTCAGCAGACAGTCCTTTTGCCTTGAAATAGAACTAGAACAAGAGACACTAGAAACACGTTCAACCATGAGGAATACTTACATAGCTTTTGCTTAACGTTTTGTGGAGGTTTTCTTGGGCTGGTAAAATTTTGTAAAATCTAGTTGGTTGTTGGTTTTGACGTTGAGAGCCACAGAAGACAAAATGGGAAAGGGAAGAAGGAAACACTGCCTTGGGTAACTGTCCCAAGATGCTGTGTTCCAATTTGTATTGCCTTAAAACCCCTCTTTTTGTTGATAAAAGATTATTAAATTATCATATGTATACGGTTTTTAGAAATACTTCAAGAATGGTTGTCAGGGCCCAGCGTGGTGGCACACACCTGTAGCCCCACTTACTTGGGAGGCTGAGGCATTAGGATTGCTTGAGTTCAGGAGTTCGAGGTTGTAGTGAGCTATGATGACGCCACAGCACTCTAACTGGGGCAAGAGAGTGAGATCTTGTCTCAAAAAATAATAAATAAATAAATAGTAAAAAAAAAATAACACATTTTTACAAAGTTAAAAAAAAAAAAGAATGGTTGTCAGCCATGAGGGATAATGTATTGAGATAACCAAAATTGAGGAAAGAGAAATTGTTTATAGACACTGGCCCAATGAGGTATATGCTTTATTTGAGAAGAGAGTGAAATTTGTCTGGAAATTTATGTAGTAGCTAGCCTACATAAGAGGAATATACCAAAAGAAATAACAGGAGAAGATAAAAATTGTCTTTTCAGAGTCCAGCTAATGTAGAACAGGCACTTTTGGCTGAAAACAATATCCATTTGACCACCCTCTGATCCTTGAAGCTCTGGCTAACTGTGAAGTCCTTTTTTCTGGCTGAAGACAACAGTAATGATCACCACTTCTCCAAACTCCCACCTAATTTCAGCACTGGCTCTCCCTCCATGACCTAGCTGTGTGTATTCACCCTCACATATGTGTGTGGGGGGGAGAGGGTGTGTTCTCACACTGCCAGTGTTGCCAAACGCAGGTTCGGTTTCCCACCACCCAAGAACCAAACACAAGCGGTGAGTGCTGGTGAAGGAAATGTGGTCTACTCAAGTGCTGGCAGCCTGAGGAGATGGCAAACTGTTGTCTCAAAGACCATCTCATCTTTCTCTGCTTACCGAGCAACTTATAAAGGGAAGGAGTAAAGGGGGTATGTAGCAGAAAGCAAGTTTTGTGCAAGTCATCGTGACTTGTTTGATGGTTATCAGCAAATGATAGGTCGTCTTGTGGATCTTGTTATCGGCAGTCTACTTGGCCTGTTCCGGACTCTTGAGCTGTTTTTGCTCAAGGTCGTTTTCTAATCTTTTGTTGGCAGCTGTGTACACAAGCAGCAGGTTAATTCTAAACTTTTAAGACAGAATAAGCCAAAAACATACTGTAAGCAAAACAGCTTCCCTTTAGCCAGCCTAGCGATATAGTCTGAATACCCTTTGGGGTGTGCTTACACCAGCACACAAGGCTTGTCAACATTCATCCAATAATGGGTCCTCACCCTGAATCCTTGGACCACTTGTCCACTCTTAAACCCTTGAGTGGTGGCAACAGGATGTTATTGGCAGGATGACAACTTTCAGTGAGGGATCATTTGACCTTTTTAGTTACTCTGATAAATCAGGAGCACTCTATGTGAATGGGAATCTGGAACTTCCATATTGATTATTAATCTGATCAGTACCTGACCACATCCAAAGCCCCAGGGAATGGCTGGTTTCCTTTGGGATGATTCCTTCCCATATTCATTTGTGCTCCCCCATAGCTGATAATACTTTCAGCATTCATCTGTGTTGTGAGTTATGTGTAATGGAGACTTTATATCCCTAGGAGCTGATTCCATGGTTTTGAGACTGTCCTTTATTTGTGGTAGAACTGTCCCAAGTGATTTTGGGAAACACTAGTCTTTGGCTGGCAGAGTAGGAGAGAGCCGGGGTTTGTGGTAATACCTGCCATTGGTAGGGGAGTAACCCATACGTTCCACCAGAGCAGGCAGCTGCCTCAGGCATGGAGCTTTTATAAGTTTCCTGTCGTGTTAGAGCCAATTCTAGTTTGTGAAATGGAGTCGCACAGAGGGAGGTCAGTAATTGGTAGCACCTGGCTGGGATGAGGGATTCTGTCGTGTGTGTGTGTATGTGTGTATGTGTGTGTGTGTGTGTGTGTAAGTCAATGCAGTAGCTCCTCACAAGTAAGTTTCTCCACCCAATGTGAGACCTTGAGATCATTTCTCTTAATCTTTCATCTCTGTTTGCTAGGGTTTGATAGTTTTCTGAAGGAAAGACTCCACTGAGTGATACAAAGGAAGAGGCAAGTCTCTTTTCTAATCTCCTCCCTGCCACCAACTAACTTTGTGAACTTGAGTTACTAACTTTAGTTACCTTATCTGTACAATGGAAACGTACTCTCTTGACCACATGATCTCCTAAGGATTTGTAGCTCTATGATTGATCTACCTGCCATATATGCCTAAATATATGACAGTCCTAAGAAATCTCCCATTTAGCCACAAAGATATACACTTTTAGGGAGATAAACACATAAGTATCTACTCAAATGTTTAGATAACTACTTAAATTTATGCATACATTTTTAAAATTATATTTATAAAATAATATATCGACTTTTTAAAAATACTGTATATTTCCACTTTCACTTTGCAAAACAATGTCATTCCTCACTGCTTTCATTTTGTGACTAATCCAGCAGTTTTCCAAGCACATCATCATCGCTTCTTTCTAAGTTGTTTGAGATCTAACAATTTTTTAGTTCACACAATAATGCTGTCACTAGAAATGTTATCCCGAGTCATAAACACCCATTTGCATCATATTTCGTCATTTTTTTTCATTTCCTGTAGGTCTATATTTGTAATCTCCATAATGTGCCACTTGCTGAATTGCATTTTTACTTGATCTCTAAAAGGACCATTTTTAAAATATCTAATACTTGCATTTCAGAGCTAATAACTTCAATAGTAACTACTAAATCAGTGATAAATTTCTTTTCTTCTTCTTTTTTAACCAGTTCTGACAGATGATCTCCGTAAGCATCTAAAAGAGAAATTAATTTAGATCATTTCACCCCAATCCATCTTCCACCAACGATAGATTTTTGTTCCAAATTCAGGTATTGAGAGAGCACCAAAACATGACTTCATAAGGATGTGCACAAAAGGTAACTTTCCTTTCTTCTGGGAAATAATTTTTGACACAAAAAATTCACCTTATGGTGGGGCAAATGGGTGTCTATGTAAAGCTATTGGTTCAAATTAATTCCAGAAATTTAGAAGTGGTATATGCTTTCTTTTTATTTCTTCATTTGTCCTTGGAACCCAAGGTCACATCATTCTAAGCAGAAGATTTCCTTTAAAATTATTACTATTCTCTCTTTAAAAAGAAGCAGCAGAATTTGATGTACCTACTCAACCAACAAGACTCACTCTACACCACAAGAAAACTACAAGCAAGCCTCTTTAAAAGTAGCCACTCCATGGTTTATCAGGCACAGCCCGACAGTGACCAAGAAGATAGAAGAAAAGGAGAAAAGTTCACTCAGTGCTCTACGCTTGCAGTTTTCCCTCTGAATTCAACTTTTTGTTGTTGAAACCTCAAGGGGGTTTCATTGTAAATCCAATTGCTCATCCCACAAAGATCCAATTATTGAGATAACAAGGATTGCCAAGGAAGAAAGGAATTTTTAATGTGACAGATGTCTTGTCGGGAAAACAGGAGAAACTTCCTCAAATTTGTCTCCCTGACTAAGGGAGATCATGGGCTTTTAAAGGGCCAGTGCCTTGGGGCAGGTCGTGGTGTATCTCACAGGGGGCTACCTGCATTGGGGGCACGTTGTAGGGGATGGTGAATCTTGGCATCTGGAAGTCTGCCCAGGGGACTTCAGAATCTCAGCTCCTTTGTATTGTAGAAAATTCACTTCAGGCCGCGTGCAGTGGCTCATGCCTATAATGTCAGCATTTGGGGAGGCTGAGGCAGAAGGATCACTCGAGGCCAGGAGTTCCAGTCCATCATTTCTGGAAAACAACTCAAAGGATCAAGTAGTTAGTTAAGGGAAAGGGTTATAAAAAAACACATAGGGGTTCATGGAGCCGGTTACATTTCAAACAACAACCTGAGACCTGCCTTCTTCCTCTGAATTTTGTCCTTTACGTGAAAGGGGAAAAAAATGCTGGTGCCTGTAATAGGCGCTGCCTTCAACTTACTCTCCTGATCATGAGGAAGTGTTGTCCCTTCCCAAGGTACCAGGGCATTCCCACCTGGACTCAACTGTGGAGACATGTTCCAGTTAGGCAGGAAGTGAAAAGAACCCTGTCCTCTGTTTGGCTCAAAGTAAGAACAAGTGTATGTAGAAGAGCCCCAGGAAGAAAAAAAGGCAAGAAAAATAAACTCAGCTTTCTACCACCAACACCACCACGCTTTTTTATCCCCAACAGAAACCTACAGGCAAGCTGTTCTTGATGGATGTTAAATATTCAAAATCCTAAGAGGGAAGTGTTATGAGTAATTAGAGGGGGGAAAAAAAGGAGAAAAGCTGCTGTGTCCTCTCTGACTCTGTAACAGGCAAAGTTATGCGTGTGGCACATCATACAAATGCCTCCTCCACCTACCTCAGCTGGGGGGATGGGAAGGAAGGGGCTTTGGCCCCAACAACAAGATAAGTCAGTCCTAGAGAGACTAAGAGTCACTTTTTTAGGGCTCAACTCTTATTTCCATGTGGATGGAAACTTCAGTGTGAGTTGAGGGCATCCTCAGGCAGCCAACCTTTGGGACCGCCTTGCTCCTAAGCCTTGGGAGTCACAGGGGAGATCCCACTGATGAATGTCCCCTCCCCCATCCTGGACATGGGTCACTCAATTTCACCAGATCTTTGTTTCCTCTCTTGAGGAAAGAAAGGAAAAAAAAAAGAAAAGAAAAGAAAAGAAAAGATTTCTCGTTATCATTATTGGGAGAATTTTGAATGGAAATGTTTCAGAAGAAGGTTAATAGTGACTTGGTGTTCAAGATGGCCAACTCCTCCCCCATACAAAAATCTGAAAATAATTCTGATAAAAAGAGCAATTCTGCTGTGAGCAAACCAGATGGCTACACACCCCTTCATCAAGTCTGTTAGTTTTCACATTGCTGCCTTGGAAGTTTCTCCCCAGGAAAACACATGGACATGAGACTTCTTGACTGAGTTAGGAATCTGTTTTAAAACAAGGCCCGTCCACACTCACCCCCAGGTCTACCCAGCATAATTGCCCACTTCATTTTCTTCAGGATATTTTCCCTGGCAGATTGAATATCCTTCTGGATAACTAAATATATCACTTATGGTCAACAGAGAGAAAACATTGAGGCTTCTTTGTGGAGAATTCAGACCAAAGCTCGGTGCTTGCCCAAATTCTCTGGATCCATGCACTAAGTTGGGTCTGGGTGTGTTTTAAAGGGTTAGAGCACTCATATTTAGAAAATTTCTCAGATTCCACTTGAATGTTTATTTGTATAGCTGATCATTAAAGCATACGCAGAAAGAATATAGGAGGCTATTTTTTTAAGGGAGGCTTCCTGTTTCAGCTGGAAGTGGTGATTGAACACTTTATAATCCCACACAATCCCACTTCCTCTAAGTAATTGTCATATCCCAAAAAGACACAATAATTAAAGTCCAGTCTTAGAACTGACATGATTGGTCTAGGGTGGTGTCCATTGCCCAAGATACTGTGGGAGTGCATTTATAAAAAGTTTAGCATCTCAGCAAATATAGAATTATTGACAATAGCTTGAATTGATCAAAACAAACATTGGTATGGACTAAACTGGTCTCCCTATAGGCATGGAATCCTCAGCATGGAGAGAAGAGTCTGTGGAAGAATCTCAGAGTGGACTTCCTAAAAATTTTGTGGAAAAACAATGTAGGTATCTGTACATGTGCATTTTAGAGGGAGGGTCCATAGCTTCTTTCATATTGTCAAAAGTGTACCTGACAAAAACTGTTAAGAACCAGAAGCAGACCATAAGCATTGTACATTAAGTAACATGCTAAAACCTCATGACTTGGTTTTCCCAAATCAATCTTTGAAAATGAATTCATTATCTCTGCCCAAATTCTGACTCTGCCATAAGCTAACAACCATGTGTCACAGTTCAAGTAATACAGTTCAAACCGTAACTGTGTATAAAACATTGATAGGCAGATTTTCTTCTCCCAGTTTTATTTTTTTTTTAAATCTCTCATTAATAATATGACTCAATTAACCATGAATCAGGATAAGCTATATCTTGTGAAACAATTTTTTTAATAAATTAATGCTGGGGAAAATTGGGTACCCTTCTCACTAATTCTAATTTAACCTTAATCATCACTATGAATTGTAACTTGTCTCATGCAATGCCTGATACTGCTTAGGATCAAAGCACTCTCAAATTTTGTATTATATGGGAAAAGAAACTTTTTAAAAAATGTTAATTACCTATTGTACCTGCTAAATATAATCAAGGAGATCTAGTATATGATAAGATTTAAAGAAAACACTAGGTTTAAATAAAACAAGTACTTTATTAACTTCATCACTTGATCATTGCTTAATTCAATTTTGACTTCTTTCTCTCAGCATATTGATGTACCAAAATTTCCATAGGAGCCTCTCAAAAAATTTTATAATTGTTTAAGGACACCTTTATTGAGATATAATTTACATATCATAAAATTCACCATTTTTAAGTGTACAATTCAGTGTTTTTCAGCATACCCACAAGGAGGGAAACATCACTCCTATCTAATTTTAAAACATTTTCATCACCCCCAAAAGAAACTTCATATCCATTAGCAGTAGCTCCCCATGCCTCCCTCCTCCAACCCCTGTCAACCACTATCATCTACTTTCTGTCTCTATATAGATTTGCCTATTCTGAACATTTTATATAAATGGAATCATACAATATGTGGCCTTGTGTGCTTGCCTTCTTTTACTTAGTGTAATGTTTTCAAGGTTCATCCATGTTGTATTAATAGTATCTATCAATACTTCATTGTTAGTGGCTGCCCCTTTGAAATTTTAAATGAGATTTTATTTTGCCTATTCCTAAATATATATAGTATTATGGTGATATCTGTCGGATGCCATGTTGCTGGACAGTTCCTGCAACACAGTGCAAGGTTTAGCAGTGCAAGGCATGGCGCGGTGTCAAGCTGGTTCCAAAGAAGCAGCATGTGCATGCAGTTTGCTTAGGGAGTATGTAATAGAGCTTAGAAAGGGCACTGAAGCATGGGGTCTCCTCACAGAGCAGCAGAGTGCTGAAGTCAGTCAGGTAAGAAGGTAACAGTAACTGTGGGGGCTCTGAACCCTCCAGACACAGCTTTGGTCCCTCCAAGACTTTCATTCCCTTCGAGTGGGCTGCCAAAAATTCTAGTGTTCAGACATGTGCAGAGCACAGAAAAAAGATTGAAAACCACCACTTCATCTACCCTTGTTTTCTCTACTTAACTAAGTGGTAACTGCCATGAACATACACTGAATTCTTTTTAGGTAAGAAAAAAACACTTTTGATTGGTTGGATATGGGGTTTCCTTGTCTTTTAGCAGAAGGTGCTTTGCTGGGTCATAACCATGGTCTTGGCTTTCTTTCTCCATCGGCAGAGGAGGAGGAACGATCTACATAGTGCTATGATGCCAGAGAAAACATGAAGGGTAAGGCTCTACATCCTTCCTCCCTAGCATAAAGAGACTTTTATCCACTTAATTCCTTTTAAGCACCATGCTATCCCCTTCTCCTCCTTATAATGCATCCACTAGTCATAAGAATTTCAACTGATTTACTGGGAGCCAGATGTGATTTTATTTGACTACAGTTGCATGATTCTTGCCCATTTTAAGCACAGTGTTAGACCAATGGCTCCCATATGATCAATATGATCATATGGAAAGCACATTTAAAATGCAGATTTCTTTGATTTGATTCTAATTAGGTAAGTCTGGGGTAGAGGCCAGAGATTCGCATCTTAAGTAAGCACACTTGTCCCATGTTGGTCCAGGAGATTCATTAAAAGTCTGAGAAATACTACCCTGCTGGCTTCAGATCATAAACTGCCTCAGACACCATTTCAAAAATATCCCTTTTAAATGTTTATGTATTCCATTAAAAAAAAGAAATAAAAAATAAAAATAAATAAAGTTGGGGCCAGGCGTAGTGGCTCACACCTGTAATCCTAGCACTTTGGCAGGCTGAGGTGGGAACATGACTTGAGGCCAGGAGTTTGAGGCCAGCCTGAGTAACATAACGAGACCCCCATCTCTACAAAAAAATTTTAAAAAATAAGCTGGGCATGGTGGCACATACCTGTAGTCCTAGCTACTCAGGAGGCTGAGACGGGAGGATCACTTGAGCCCAGGAGTTTGTGGTTGCAGCGAGCTATGCCGCTGCACTGTAACCTGGGCAACAGAGCAAGACCTTGTCTCCAAATAAATAAATGCGGTTGGAGGAGGGCATACACTTTTTCTGTTATTGCATCTCAGTATGTCCTATGGTACCAATTTATATCCATTCTTTCTCTATACGGAGTGAAATAACAGGTATGTTGTTGTTGCTTGATGAGAAGATGGTGACAGTAGAGAAGGCTCCAGAGAGGTAGAACTTGTTTAAAAATAAGGGAATGCACATAGCTGTCAACTAAACTTGCCTATCTAAGTCTAAACCATCCCTTTTTCATCAAAAGGCTATGTATCCTGTATGTAACCGCAGTTAACGGTCAGAGGTTTCTGAGATTACTTCTCTTTCAGAAGTTTTCTCTGGTTCAGATTTCTATTTTACTTTATACTTTATCCTTGAGCATCTAACACTAAGTTCTATCTGCTTCAGAGAGTCTAATTCCTAACTGAAATAGTGGAATATATGAGTACACAAAGCAGGAAGCACAGAGACAGTGTGTGAACCGAGAGGCAGGAAAATCATTTAAGGCCAGGGACTTGACTAAACAAGGCTCAGCAAGTTCAAAAGAAAACACAAGTCAAATGTCAGAGTTAGCAGAAAGGCAAGAACTAAGTAAGGAATCAGAAATGAGAACATGTAAATATATGGGAAAATAAAAAGCTAACAAAGACAAAATTAGAAGTACAGCTCAACACTAGAAGAAAGCTCAGAGGTACAAAGTTACAATTAGATAGAAGGAATAAGTTCTGGTAGTCTATTGCACAGTAAGGTGAGGAGGGTTAACAGTAAAGCATTGTATGTTACAAAACAGCTAGAAGAGAGGCTTTTGAATATTTCTACCACAAAGAAATGATAAATGTATAAAGTGATGGATAGGCTAAATATCCTGATTCGATGATTATACAGCACACATATGTATCAAAACATCGAACTGTACCCCATAAATACGTACAATTACAATGCATCAAGAAAAAAGAAGGAAGGTCAGAAAAGTGGTGAGTAACCAGGAGATCCACCTGCACAGAAGGCTAAGGTAGCCCAGTCTCAAAATACACAGGGACCATCAGATGCAAAAAGAATCAATTATGAGGCAATCAACAGTCCTGGTCCAAGCTTCTTAGCTATTTTCTGCTGATCTTGATCCCAGCACTTACCTGGGAGGTAAATGGAAAAGAAGACATATGAGTGGGGAATAAGAACAGATCGTATCTTTAAAGTTAATGCTTATAAAGTCTGATGTGGATGAGAAGGTGGGAGTGATGCAGAAATGGGGGTTGGGGAAACCATTCTAAAGGACTCCAGTCAGGCACCCCGTCCTTGGGGAAGTCATCCCCGAATCCCTTGCCTGGGATCAGAGCCCCTGCTGCTGCTGTCACAGCCCCTTTTCTTCTGCCTACCATGGCATCCACCACACCCTATGGCCAACTGCCACCTCCCCATCCAGGCTGCAATCACCTTAAAAGCAAGCGTGATGACTTATTCATCTTTATATGCCATATCTGTAGCAGTTTTGCAATAAGGTCTTATCGAATGTCAACAATTACCTGTACCTTATCAAACCACAGCTTCCTTATAGACAGGAAATCCAGCTTTATGATACTTCCTAGGGATAATATTTCAGTTGATAAAGAAGAGGAAACATTTAATGGCCTTTATCCTCTTATAAGTCATTAAAGTAGTATCTCATAAACCTTAGATATCTACAGTCATGCCAAAGAACTACCCTTTCTCACACTAGATGCTTGTTCCTCTTACTGTTTCGTAGAAAGTGCTTGCCTGAATTAGTGGCTATGTTTCAGGAGTTTGGGTCTTTCAAACACATTCCTTTCAGCTCTGTTTTCTAGAATGGGCTCTTGTCATTTTTCAGAGTCAATAGCACATAGTGATTAAGAACATAGACTGATGAAATAAAAGGAAAAAAAAAAAAAGAACATAGACTGAAGAGATACACTGCCAGAGTGGTAACCCAGCTCTTCCTTTTATTGTCTGGTGACCCAGGGCATCTTATGGAAACTATCTGTGTCTCCGTTTTGCCATCTGTAAAATGGGAATAAAGTTGGTTGTGAGAATTAACTACACTACTGGTAATTTTTTTTAGGCAGTAAAATATGTGCCTGGCATATATTTTTAAGTAGTAAAATGTGCCTGGCACACAGTAAGCTATCTATATTATGTAAAAATTAGCTATTATATTTTACTTTGCCAGATGCCAACTGATTACTTGCATCAATAATTATAAGACTCACAATATACTGGGGTCCTTTCTCAAAACAGTACTGCTCTCTTTACTTAGTTCTAGTTTTTGGTTAAAAAAAACCATTTTATTGTGAAAATAAGTAAATAAGCTTAAAATAGAGAAGGAAATAAAGGCATGTTAATATTACTTCATTTATCACAAGAGTAAACTATAAGAAACCTCATAAATTTATTATACAAAATTCCAAGGATTTATCTGAAAGAAAGGAAGATTGAGGAAACCGTGTATCTTTTGCCTTAATCATTTCCTAGGAAGTTACTAAACCTGAGGTCATTATTATTTATACAGGAAGAGAATCTCTTATGCTTCTGGAAAATTTCAAAACATGGCCAGCATGTTTTCTGATCATCTCCACTTCCTGTGGTGGAGTTTAAAAGCCATGCCAACTTTCATAACTGCTGAGATTTACACAGTAAAGCCTCATTTGATAATCTTGCAAAATGGATAGGCAGAACTTCTCTTCCTTTTGTAAATGCCACATATGCCAGCTTTTACAGAGAGTTAAAAAAAAAAAAATTTCAACCAGCCCCGAGCAGGCTCCACGCAGAAGTACACGCTATTCCTCAGCTCCATCTCCAGGGTAGCCTGGGGAATCCCTCTTCCCTCGTGATGTCTTCTAAATTTAGTTATTCCAGCCTGGAATCCCTTATACTAGAGAAAGAAAGCAGTTTTTCCCCAGCCTCCCGGGTTCTGACTAGTATCTCTGGTATCTAAGTAACGAAAAAATGGGAAAGAATGGATCAATAAAAATAAAATTTTCATTTACCTAAAATAATGAAGAACTGGGATGCAATTGAAAGTTAATAATGTTTCCAGAATTAGCAATTTTCAAAGATTTTTTTTAAAATAAAATAAAATAACACATAATACTAAAATCACACTTGAACATAACTTGATTTTTCAAAGAAGGGTGTTGTGGTGTGTGATCGTCCCCAGGAAGAGCAGTCACTGTTTAATAGGATCAGAAAGTGTAGAAAACAGAGTTATAGCTAAGTGGTTCATAGCATCCTTTCAACGTTGCTTTTTGAATTAATCTTTATTTATTTTTAGCTTACCATTTGCTTCAAGTTGAAGGGAAAAACAAACTTCACTTAAAGGGCACGCCTCAAATCATGGTTTGGGTGTGGCAAAGCCATAACATGTAACCAAAAGGTTTGTACCCCCATATCCTGAAATTAAAAAAAAAAAAAAGATTTCTATGTTTTCTGATTTTGTTCACATTGCTCATCTTGGCCTTTAAAAATATCTTTTTAATTTTGTGTAGCACATTTTGGCCTTTTTTATATAATGCGCTTAACCTCAATTTACAGATACCTTAATAGGTATAGATAAACCAGTATTATCTCCTTTGCAAAATAGAACAGAATAACTGCTTTGTGTTTTCTTCTTTAGTCCAACCAGCTCCCACTATTAGACATATAGAGCACATTCGAGTCAAAGTCCTCTTCCTCAGAAACCCTGTTGTTACCATGGGGAAACTGTAAAACTGCTCAAATGTGGGCATGTTATAATTAGAACCAAACGTGGGCTTTATGGGACCTGTCATGATGTTTCTAGGAAGCTAGTTCTGCGTTGGCTTCGTAAGACATCCTTTTCCTACAATCATGACTCACTCCTCCTTCTCCTAACTCACCCCCACTTGTTCTGGGGTGGAAGAATGCCCAAATGCTCCAGGGACAGATGCGTAGGCGGACGTCCAGTCCACTAACGAGAACACACTTCTAGGCATTGTGGAAGTGGGACAAAGGATTCTGCTGAGCATGTTCAGAGCCAACAGTGTCATGGTTATATGTTTATCACACATGGAGGGACTCATTGCTTTGGCAACCGACCCTAGCCCACTCACTAATCCAAACCCTCCCATTCCTCCCTCCTTGCTTCCTTTCAGGAAAGCGTGTGCAAGTTCTCCGCAAAACGATGAATCTCTCGTCCTCAGGGGAATGTACGAGTCAGAAAAGCTTTTAGAAAGGAAAGAGGAGCCAAAGCCTTTGCATAAGTAGGCCAGCTGCAGAGCATCAGGGGAAGCCGGGGAGAGAGGTCTCCTTGCTGTGGCCCAGCGGACCCAAACCTCCCGCCTGCCACTTGTCTCCATTGTCTTCCCACACCCCCGAACAAGCCAGCCCACAAACTCCGTGACTGCACCCACTGTCATTTTCAGGAAAAGAGATTTTCTGAGTCCATCTCGGCATTTTTGTGAAATCACAGAAATAATTCATTGAATCACAGAACTGAAAGAGATGACCTCATCACTTGTATTTTTAAGATGATAAGAATGTAATCGGGAAAGTTTCGCTGACCTGCCCAAGTTCACACAGCTCTAGAAACAGAGCCAGAACTAGAACCTGGAGCTCTCTATTCCTACTTTTTTTGCCTTTTTCACATGAGCTTTAAAAGTAAACCCTAAGGTAACAGATATGCTCTCTTCACCTCAGCCCTCTTGCTGTTTCCTTTAATGCTGGCTTCTCCTTTATGTGACGTGCACCCAGGACACAGCAGACCTGAAGCTAATTATAAAGACTCATCTCATGACTTGTTAAAAATAGAGATTTCCAGGCCTTTCTTGGTAAGATTCTGGGATGGGGCTCAGGAATTGTTTAACTAGTTTCCCCAAGTGAGTCCAAGATCAAGCCAGTTCAGGGAATAACATGGTAGAGCAAAGCTGAAAAAAGAAAAAAAAAAGGTATGTTGGATGGGCAGGGTGGCCCAACAAGAATAGAACGGGGGCATGGACAGGACCAGGAATTTTGCCTTCTAGCTGCTTTTTTAGTGGGTTAACCACTAGACCACACTTCCTCTCTAGGAGAGGCAAGGAATTAAAATCAAAGGTTTACCACTGATTCATGCTGCCTGCTAATACTGCTTATTGCGCCATGCTGTGACCCTAAGCTCTCTGGCTTGAAAACAGATGTGGGGAGTGAGCAAGCCGAGGTACTGAGGGATGGTGAGGGAGGCGGGGTGAAGGCAGACGGCCAGGGAAAGAACTTCCTCTGCTGCTAAATTTCAGGCAGGAGTGGAAGTCAGTCTAAATTGTTACCATGCAGATCTGGAATCATTTTTGCAATCGCCTGGCTCCAATTCCAGGTTTGTGCATTCTGCAACAAGAACTGAAAACTTGGTAATTAATGCTCCTGACCTGACTTTTGCCTCTGCCCTCATCTGAATGCATATTATGAAGTTACACGTTTAGCTTGACAGTCATTTCATTAGGCAAGAGACTTTGGTTACCCTCCCACCCCCATCCCAGCCCTTCCCCCGTGTGCACTTTAAAAGGAAGTACAGAAAAGTTAAGCAATTTGACCAAGGTTACACTGATCTCAGTATTGTGGTGGTTTGGTGAAAAATGCAACCAAGCCATTTTAGACTAAGCTTTCTGGATTCCTTCAATATATTCTTATCATTAGGCAACTAAAAAAACTTTTGTATTTATTTTCTGCCACATGATGAGTACTTGATGTGTCCTTAGGCGGATATGTAGTTTACCATGCCAATGTTTACCAAAAGCAAATAGGTTTTGAGTGTTACATGTCAATTCTAAAAATAATTTTTTGCTAAACTGGAAGTCCCATGAGAGTGGGGCAGGAATTTCAGCCTCGGTATTCTCTAGACATTGTAAATGTGACAGTGCTTAACTGCCAGGGGGTACAGGAGCTGGATTTTAGGTCTCCAGGGGCTAGGGTTCCCAGTTTTAACAAAGAAACAAACAAGATAGCCAGTGAAATTTGAATTTCTGATTTTAAAAATATTAGTATAAATATGATTTCTCATGCAATATTTGGGACACACTTATTTATACTAAACAATCATTCATTGTTTACCTGAAATTCAAATTTAACTGGTCATCCTATTGCCCAATCTGGCAACCCTAGCAAGTGTCCTCCTCACTTAGCACTAAGGTCTCCAGGATTTTCTCAAAGATAATCAAAATGCAAGCCCTTCCCTCCAGAAGGCTTTCAGCATAGCTCCTGAAGAGAAAGCAGTCTGTCACACGACAGTGTTATTACGCTGTGATGAATGGTGCAACAGAAGATACAAAGAGGTCTGAGGTCACAGACATGGAGCAAACAAATGAAAACACCAGGGTCAGGAAGGTTTCACAGAGTTGGTAACATCTGAGCTTGGTCTTACAGGATAAGTGCCAATTAAAAACAAAATAAGACTTATTAAATAAAATATATAAATAGTCAATAACTTGCTCAAGGTCACATTAAAAAAGAAAAGGATCAGAACTTTATCAGACAGATCGGGAGGGTTGAAAGAATGTGATAAGATCAGTGTAGCTGGAGCATCTGGTCTGTGTATCTGACTAGGGGGCAGGGCTGATAGACATCAAGAGGGGAGATTTGAAAGTTTGACTGGGGTAGCCTTGTGAAGTGCCTTTATGCCTGTCTTGATGGACAGGGGAGCCAGCAAGAGTTTTTCAGCTTAGTGGTCTGATCATTTCTGTTTGTGAAAAATAATTCTAGTGGCAGATTGGAGTGGGCAGAAATTGTAGGCAGGGAGACCAATTAGAAGGTTATTGAAATAGCCCAGGCAAGAAAGGATGAACTTATTTCAACTAAAGCACTGATGGTGCAAATTGTGAGGGAAATCAAAATTATAGAGACATTTAGGTGGTAGACAAAATTTGGTGATTGATTGCATAAGGCTGATAAGATAGAGCATGGAATTGATGTAGTATATAAATCTCTAGGCAAATCACAGGCATTGTTTTTACTCTAATTGTCTATCTGTAGAATGGGCTAGTAAGACTCTACTTCATTAGACTACTGTGAAGACCAATTAAGATCATTTATGAGAAAGTGTTTTCTCAACTATAAAGAGCTATAAAAAATATACTGCTGTTAAATGTGTATGTGTCTATCTCAGTAGACACTGGACTCTTTCAGGACAGGGATCACATTTTTTCTTCATCTTTGGTACTCCCAGCACCTAACCTAATGCCTCAAAGATATAGATAACCAACACATGTTTGGATCATTAAACCAAATTTGAAATTCTACCATACCAAACCAAAATGATAAACATAGTTTTGCACCATCATGTTGGTGTGTGTTTGGAAGTATATAATAAATGTGGATTGGTGAAAATGCCAACAAACGCCAACAAAATGCTACAAAATGCCACAAACTCCAAGAGAAATGCCCACTTAAGGAACGCTGATGCTAAAGAAAATCTTTCTATTTGTTCCCAGATATGCCAGACACCGAGAGCCCTCTTGGCTGTCCAGCTAAACGTTCCCCCTTTGCATTTCTCCTATTGCAAATTATTGAAAATCCTAAAGAAATGATCTGCTTAATCTATTTTAGACAGCACCTTGGTAGTGTCTGGTAAGTACTAGGCTCAGCTTAGTTTAGGTGGGAAATACTCTGTCCTTGATCTCTGTACCCCTATATCTTGCACCATAGCTAGTCTCTTGGTTGGTGCTCAATAAGTGTTATAACTGAAATAAGACGATAATTTGCAAATTGAATACCATTCAGATTTTGAATATGACCAAATCTCTATTCCCAACCAAGAAAAAACTTTGTAATTATGAATTTTACTGTAAAATACAGGTACCACATTTTCAAATAATTTCATTGGATTTTTCTCCTCTCATTATAAATCCATCTCCCTCATTCTTTTTCTTTCTTTCTTTCCTTTTCTTTATTGATTCTGCTTGTTGTTTCTTAGGCTATTTTGATTTGAAGAATGATTTTTTATACTTCCCTATAACTTTGTTTCACTCTACTTATAATCAAACTAATATCCAATATAATATAATACTATGGCCAGGTCTCGCCCCCAGAGTTTCTAATTCAGTAAAGCTGGGTAGGACATAAGAATTGACATCTCTAACAAGTTCCCAGGTAATGATGATGATGCTGATCCAGGGATCACACTTCAAGACTAAATAACACTGCCTAATATTGGCTTATTATTAATCTCCAACTCTATGACAGTCATCAACCTGAGCAGTGGGGATACGAAAATGGGTGAGGCACTTGTTTCTGCACTTAGGCATTTACGGTGTAATTGAGGAGATATATGTGAAAGTTCCAGTGCCAAAATGAAGTCACTCACATCAGACCCAAAGCAAAGTAGAGCCAGGAGGTCACGAAGGAAGGGATCTCATGCATGCATGTCTGAAATAAGTACTATCACAAGTCTTTCTAAAATCCCACAAGTTCCTGCATGCTCTGCTCGTCCAGCTCATTGCAAAAAATTCCTGAAGATTACAACCTTTCAGATAAGCTGCCCTCACAAGAACACTTGCCTGGCAATGGCTGTAAGACCAATGAGTTAACACCAGCTCCTGCAACAGGTCCCTGTGACCGATGATGTTTGTTTCGAAACAGTTTATGTGGACTTCTCCTTTTTGCCTTTAAAAGGTTCCCTTTACCCCAAGCTCTCCAGATGTGCCTAGGATTTGTCATAGCATGCATATCCCAGGTTATAATCCCTGTTTATTCTCAAAAAAATTCAACAGAGAGAGAGCCACTCTCTCTGTTATTGTTAATATTTCAGGTTGACACATATGAGTAAACAGAATATCAATAATATAAACATGATAAGTTCTATAAAAATTGAAGATGAAATACTTCCTAATTCATTCTATGAGGCCAGCATTGCCCTGACACCAAAATAAGATAAAGCTACAAAGAAAAGAAAACTATTCCAAATATTTCTCATGAAGATTGATGTACAATTCTTAGGAAGATTTTATAAAATCAAATCTAACAATATATTAAAAAGAATACACACCAGGAATGCAAGGTTGGTTTAATGTTTAAAAATCAGTCAATGTGATTAACCATATTAACAGAATATTTTTAAAATACATGAATAAATGCATTTGATAAATTTTTATTAGGTATCTATATTAGCTATACAATATATATACCTTATATACATCTAATAAAAACTCTCGGAAAACTAGGAATGGAGGAAATTTTTACAGCCTGAAAGGGCAGCAACAAAAAATATACAGCTAACATCATACTTAATGCTAAGAGACTGAATGCTTTACTCCTAAGATCAGGAACAAGGCACAGATGTCTATTCTCACAATTTTATTCAATATTGTACTGTAGTTTCTAGTCAGTGCAATAAAGCAAGAAAAAAAGGAAAGGTATTCAGATAGGAAAGGAAGAAATAAAAGTCTTTATTAACAGACAACATGATTATCTATCAAGAAAATCCTACAAAATCTATAAAAATACTACAAAAACTAACAGGTAAGTTTAGAAAAATTGTGACATACAAAATCAATCTATAGAAATATGTTATATTTCTATGTGATAGCAATGCATAATTGAAGAATTAAAAATTGAAATTAAAAAATAGAATTTATAATAGCATCAAAAATACTTGGGAATAAATCCAACAAAAGATGTAGGAGACCTGTACATTGAAAATTACAAAACATTGCTAAAAAAAATTAAAGAAGTCATAAATAAATGAAGAGAAATATCATGTTCATGGATCAGAAGATTCATTTTTGTTAACATGTCAACTCTCCTTAAATTGGTCTATACATTCAATGCAATCCTAATCAAAATCCCAGCAGGCATTTTTGGAGAAATTGAGAAGTTGATTCTAAAATTCATATGGAAATGAAATGGACCTACCTGCCAAAATAACTTTTAAAAAGTGGAACAAAGCTCAAAGGCTTACATTATCTTTCAAGATTTATCCTAAAGCTACGGTAATCAAAATTATATACCATTTATATAGAGATAAACAAATACAGCAAATGGAATCAAATGGAACAGATTAGAGAATACAAAAATAGATCAACACATGTATGGACAACTGATTTTTGACAAAAGTAAAAAGGCACTATAGGGGAGAGAAGAGAGTGTTTTCAACAAATGGTGCTTGAATAATTGAGCATTCATAAAAAAATAAAATAACATTAATCCCTACCTCCTACTATATACAGAAATTAACTAAAAATGGATCGGAGACCTAAATATAAAACCTAAAACTCTAAAACGTCTATAGGACCTTCTGTAGAAAATATTTGTGACCTAGGTTTGGATAAAGATTTATTAGATACAACAAAACAAGCACAATCCATAAAGAAAAAATTGATAAATTGAACTTCATCAAAATGAAGAATGTCTCCTCTTTGGAGGACATTGTTAAGAAGATGGAAAGATGAGTCACAGACTGGGATAAAATATTTGCAAATCACATATCTGAGAAAAGCCTTGTGTCCAGAATACATAAAGAACCCTCAAAACTCATTATAACAACAAACTCAATTTGAAAATTTGGCAGAAGATTTGAACAGACATTTCACCAAAAAGATATACAGATGACAAAGATGGCAAGTAAGCATGTGAAAAGATCATTACTCAACATCATCAGTCATTATAAAATTAAATTAAATTGAAATCACAAACCACAATGAGATACCTCTACATACCTATTGGAATGGCTAAAAGTAAAAGAGAATAACTATACAAAGAATTGGTAAGGATATAGAACAACTGGAACTCTCATGCATCACTAGTGGGAACATAAAGTGGAATCGCCATTTTGGAAAACAATTTGGCAGTTTCTTTAAAAGTAAATCATAAATTTACCAGATGACCCAACCATTTCACTTCTAGATTTATACTGAAGAGAAATGCCCATACAGAGATTTCTCCACAAATATTAAGAATGTCTTTATTTGTCATAGACAAAGTGAAAATGTCTACCAACAGATGAATAGATAACGTATGTTATAGCCATATAATAAAACGTATGTTATAGCCATATAATAAAATAGCACTCAGCGATAAAACTGAATGAACTATTTACACATGCAGCAACACAGATAGATCTCAAAATTATTATGCTGATAGAAAGCAGCCAAAGAACAAAAACAGTACATACTCTATGATTCCATTTATATAAAATTCTATAATATGCAAACTAATCTATAGTGGCAGAAACCAGAACAGTTGTTGCCTTGGAACGGGAAGGATGTGGGGAAGGTTGAAAAGAGATGACAAGAAAACTTTTCAGTGTAAAATAAATATGTTCATTATCTTATCATTGTTTCATTGCTGTGTGCTTATTTCAAAATTTATCAAATGTAAATTTTAATGTTTATTTTATGTCAATTTTATTTTATTCCAGTTTATTTTATGTCGGTTATGTTGATTATACCTCAGTATATCTGTTTTTACAAAAAAAAAGAACTTATCTGTCTTGTGTGTTCTCAGTGTCCAGGACAGGAGAAAAAAGAACTCTATTTTATTATGCATTTCAAGTGGTATACAATTTCTAGATATTATTTATAAAGAAGAATTTTTCTACATTACAGACATAGTACATAAATCACAATAGCATGGTTTTTTACCATAATAATCCCAAGGAAGACCCAATGCGAGTCAAGAGACTATGATTCTAGTTCTGACTCTGCCATTACCTAACTGGTGGCCTCAGAAATCTTCACATCCCTCTAGGCCTAGTGTTTGCATTCCTGACGTGAAGGCATTGGACTGGATGAAGGGGCATCATACTATGTTGGGCTCAGAGGGGGGAAAGAGGGAGCAGGACAAGAGGAACCAAGTTGGCAAAACTACTGAACCCCTTCTCACTCCATCAAAAACAAGGTTGTAACTTTGTTCATGAGACTTATTTTAAAGAAATTGCTTTCGTGGGTATCAACAGAAAATTTACAACTACTGGAGTAGATGACCTCTAAAATCTCAGATGCCAAATTGTATGATCCTAATTAGTAAAATTAAATCTGCCAGGCATCCATTGGGATTCTGCATGAGCAGGCATTTGCTTGCAAAGCTGGTTTATAGAATATTAAGGAAATCTCAGGAATCCTCCCAAAGTTTCCTACCCAGCTCTTTTTGATATATTCTGTTTTGATCCAAACTGAAGCGGTGTTCTTCCCCATGTTGATCAGAAGTGTGCTCCTGAGGGCGGGTGGCCCATGCACAGAAGGGAAGTGAGCCGTGGACAGATGGCACGTCCAGGGCCTCCACGTGCAGAGAGCCCAGCTGCTGTCCCCATGGATCCTCCAGCCGCATTTGCTCCTCTCCTCTTTCATGGTGGTTCTCACAGGCCCCAGAATTATGCCCCAGTGCATCTAAGTAATTCAGAAAATCAGCCTTTAGACAGCCATGCACCCAAATCTGCTGATTTGTGTGGGAGTCATGTTTTCCAAGAGACCCCATCTGCCTTGCAGGCTTCACAACTCTTCCTACCGCTTTCTTTTTCCTGAGATATTTGTACAATGTACATGTGTTCTTTTTAATTCCCCTAATTGCAGTGACTCAGTTTGTTTTTCTAGTGCCCACATCCTTTCCCCACAAACACGGAGAATTGAAAACATGGTATAGTGGAAAGAAAACCGAGATGCTACTGCTGACTTTGCCATTCAGCTTCCTGTGTGACATGGGGAATCATGCCATTCTTCTGGACCTCAGTTTCCTCATCTTAAAATTAGAAGGTTAGATTAATTTTTTCTCAAGTGTATAGACTTACCATCGGTGATATAGCAGATGATTTTAGATTGTTCATACATATACATGTATATAATAAGTATGTATTTATTTTCATGCATATTAGAAAAACATCATTGTTACATAAAACCAGCTTAAAATTGCTATTTATACTTTTAAGTGAATTGATTGAAGTAAAATATTAAGCAAATTCCGGAAGTAACTGAGAATGGCAAAAATTGGGGAGATGGTACACAATAGTGCTTCAGACCATATTATTAATATGCCAATTTTTTTTTTTTTTTTTTTTTTGAGACAGAGTCTCGCTCTGTTGCCCAGGCTAGAATGAGTGCCGTGGCGTCAGCCTAGCTCACAGCAACCTCAAACTTTTGGGCTCAAGCGATCCTCCTGCCTCAGCCTCCCGAGTAGCTGGGACTACAGGCATGCACCACCATGCCCGGCTAATTTTTTCTATATATTTTCAGTTGGCCAATTAATTTCTTTCTATTTTTAGTAGAGACAGGGTCTCACTCTTGCTCAGGCTGGTTTCGAACTTCTGACCTTGAGCGATCCTCCTGCCTCAGCCTCCCAGAGTGCTAGACCTTGCCAATTTTTTACCTCAATGTTTCACAGGAAAATTACATTCCTCAGACCCCTTGACGCTGGGTTGGAGCCATGTGCCTGAGCTCTGGCCAGTGAAATGTGAACACAAGTCATGTGTCACCCCCAGAAGAAGACTATGAGGACCCTCCATCTCTCTATTCTCTTCCCACAGCAACGTGGGACGCTGTGGCTTTATCATCATACAGGAAGAGCCTGGAACCTTGAATCATCAAATGGGTAAAAGTGTCCACCACCCCAAATTGGACATGTGTGACTAAGAAATAAACTTTTGTTGTGCTAAGCCACAGAGATTTCTTAGTTTATGATTACAGTGTAGCTTATCTTATCCCCGACTTAATACGCAGCATGATGAGATAATCAGGCTCTATCTAGCTCTAAAATTTTACATTCTTTTCTTTCATCTGTTCTCTTTCTTATTCAGTTTTAACCTATACTTTTTTCTGGGCCTCTAACTTCAAAGAAGTTCCTTCTGAACTAATTTGCTTATGTTTTGCCCTTCCGACTGCCTCTGTTTTTAGAAGTGGCATTTATTTTAATGATGGCTGTAGTTCTGGATAACTACATAGAGAATCCTCCCCACATGCAGAGAGGACATGGCAATTAGTGTTGCTGCCTGTTTGTGGTGCCTTTCTGAATAGCCCTGGGTGACCATCAGGTCTTTAGGCCACTCTTGCATAAAGATAACACTTTTGCAGAGCTTCATTCATTATTGGTGAAGTGAAACTTTCAGTGGTTTATGAGCCTTTTACGTTGGCTTGAGAAAGCCACTCTTACTGCCTTGTGTTAGACTAGCCAGCCTCTATCTATTGGCTCCCAAAGTCTACAAGCCAGATACATTGTTTGAAGTTGTGCTATAGGAAGCTCATCTATCAGCTCTGCTTGTAACATGAGCCCCTGTTTAGCCCCAAACAGCTAGAGGAGCCTGCATTCTTCTACCCTTATCATATGCTGGAAGAGTCGAGCTGCATAATGAAAATTATCATTTTTATTCCTTGGAAACTGGTAACATTTTGAACTTTATGTTGGCTCGTGTTGTCTGGTTTTATCATTGAATAGCCATAGATCTTTTAAAAAACTGATTTTTTTTTTTTCAAGAACTTGGAGTGAAGGGTCGGGTCAGGTCACAGCCTCTTGGTTCTAATCACTGCCATTATTCTATATACCTTCAATTTATTTAGATGGTCTGCCAAGTTTTTGTCTGCCTCTTCTCCAAAGGATATTAACTTTCGATTCACTTTGCTTCTCTAGTGCTTGATCGGTGTATTAAATGTGCTGCTTACGCAGTGGAACCAAGAGACAATTTTTAACAATGTCAGCTGATGGAAAGTTTTTGATTATATATGGTGTTTTCCTTACTCAAGATAGTATAGAATCCTAGTTCTCTTAAGACTCAATTCATATACCAGTGGTAACTCTTCAAATGGTCCAGGAAGGCAGCTGCTTTTACTCTGTTAGCTTATAAATCGAATGATTATTGGTTTGTTATTTGTACTCTAGAAACTCCCAAGATAATTTAAGAATTATCTTACAACTATTAAAAATCAGTAGCCATTAAAAACACCATATGTGTGACAATATTGAAGTCTGTTGACAACCACAAAAAACACGAAATTATAGAATGGTGGAGATGGAAGAAAACAACTAACCATATGACTCAGCTTTTTTAGCAGATAGAGATGAGAAAACTGGGACCCAAAAGGTGATATGTAATTTTATTTTTTATAACAACTTTATGAAGATATAATTCATATACCCTATAATTCACTCACTTTAAGTATGCAAGTCAATGATTTTAAGTGCATTCAAAAAGTTGTGTAGTCATCATTACAATCAATTTTGGAACATCTTCATCACTCCAAAAAGAAACCCATATCCATTAGCAATCCCTCCCCATTTCCCCCCACTCCCCTACCCCTAAGCAACCACTAATCTAGCACCTGTCTCTAATGATTTGCCCATTTTGAACACTTCAGTTAAATGGAATCATGAACTATGTGGACTTTTGTGACCGATTTCTTTCACTTAGCAAATGTTTTTGAGGTTAATCCATGCATGTATAAGTACTTTATTCCTTTTTAATTGTTGAATAATATTTCATTGTGTTGCTATATGACATTTTGTTTATCCATTCATTCATTGATAGACATGTGGGTTGTTTTTACCTTTTGGCTATTAAGAACAATGCTGCTATGGACGCGCATCTATAAGTTTTTGTGTGAGCGTGTTTTCATTTCTCTTGAGCATATACCTGGGAATGGAATTGCTGGATCATGTGATTACTCTACCTTGTGAGGAACTGCTAGACTATTTTCCAAAGCAGCTACACCATTTTACATTCCCACAAGCAATGTAAGAGGGTTCCAATTTCTCTATATCTTCACTAGCATTTGCTATTATCTGCCTTTTTGATTATAGCCATCTTAGGGGGTGTGAAATGGTATTTCATCATGATTTTTATTTGCATTTCTCTGGTAGTTAATGATATTGAGCACTTTTCATGTTTTTAATTGACCATTTGTATATCTTCTTTGAAGAAATATCTATTCAGATCCTTTGCCATTTTTAAATTGACTTATTTATCTTTTTATTGTTGAGTTGTAGCAGTTATCTATTCTAGATATAAAGCCCTTATCAGATATGTGATTTATAAATATTACCTCCTATTCAATGGGTTATCTTTTGATTTTCTTGGTGGTATCGTTTAAAGTATCGTTTAATTTTACTGAAGTCCCATTTTTTTCTCTTTTGCGGCTTGTACTTTTGGTTTCAGATCTAAGAAACCATTGCCCAACCCAAGGTCATGTTGATTTATGCCTATGTTTTCTTTTAAGAGTTTTATACTTTAATTTTTATATTTAGGTCTCTGTTTTATTTCTTGCATTTAGTGTTTGATCTATGTTGAGCTAACTTTTGTATATTGTATGAAGTGGGGGTCCAACTTCATTCTTTTGCGTGTGATATCTAGTCGTCCCAGCTTTATTTGTTGAATGTGGGGCACAAGCCTGGGACAGTGACCCTTGATCTTTGAATCCACTTTATAATGAAAGAGAAAATCTATGGGAAAAGGCTGAAAATTTTTCCTAGTAGGCTAAAGCAGGGTGCAAGTGCCCATGAAGAGGGTCACCTGAACTAACTGCAGCCTTGCCTCTACTGAAAAGCAATAATAGCTGTACAGATTTTAGATTCAAACAAGCTATTTGCCCCAGAACTTCAAACACCTTTGTAATCCTGTTAAGTGTGTTTTGCCACAAATATCTGTGAGTCATATTGATTACTTTTCATAAATTCACAGCCCTTTACATTTCACCAGGATTTTTGGCTTCACTAGGTTGATATACCTGTTTCTCCAAAACTGTCGTAACAAAGTTCTGCATGCACCAACCCAATATAGCCTCAGCATTCAATACATAGAACCTTTGGGGCAATTAGGTTCTCCTGTGACTCACACCTCATTTTCTGCCTGATTTTAAAGTATAAGTCAGAAGCTATAACATTTTCAGCCTACGACATATTCTCTACATACCAATTAGGTTTTTATAAAAAAAGAAATAAACCTAAACCTATAGCTAAAATAATCCATGTGGCCTCCAAATAAGTCCACTGTATGAAGGAAATTTTTCTTCTAATTATGACAAGCTGGGAACAGAAGGGAATTTCCTAAAACTCACAAGGAACATCTATTTAAAAGACATGACAGTTAATTCTTAATGACAAAGCAATAGAAACATCCCTCATCTACTCAGAAACAAGATATGGATGCCTGCTATTCCTAGCTTTATTTAACATTCTACTGGACAACCTGTACGTACAATAAAATATGAAAATAAAGGATAAATAAAAGGATATGAAAGGAAGAAACAAAATCATTGTAATTAATAAAGGTTTCTAGATAAAGAATACACAATATAAAAAATAAGCAATGTCTCCATATACTAGCAATAATCAATTAGAAAATATATAAGATCTTTTTCTCTAGAGACCTCATCTAGCCTAGGAACAAAAATCCCAAGTATATATCTAATCAAATATGTTCAAAATATATATGGAGAATTTTAATAATATCATAAAGGTCATAAAAGAAGGCCTAAATAAATGAAAGAAATGTATCATGTTTGTGGATAAATTTCAATATCATAAAAGTGGCCATTCTCCCAAAGTTAACCTATAACTTCAATGCAATTCCAATCAAAATTTCAACAGCATTGTTATAAAGTTGATTTTAAAATTCATATAGAAAAATAAAAGGCTAAGACAATTTTGAATGGAAGAAGAAGAGATGGAGAAATGCTGAATGTCCCATCAATTGTCAAGGCTTATTACAAACCTATAGTAAATAAACTGTGTGGTATTTGCAGGAATAAACAGACTAATGAAACAGAATAGAGCCCAGGAAAAGATCCACAACTATGGGATGCTGTGGTTTGAACGTGTCCACCGAAGTTCATGTGTTGGAAACTTAATCCCCAATGCAACAGTGTTGAGAGGTGGGGACTTTAAGAGGTAATTAGGCTCTTCCCTCATGAATGGATTAATGTCATTGTCACCAGAGAGGATTCTTTATTGTGGGAGAGAGTTTGCTATAAATGTGAGTGTCTCTCTGTCTCCCTCTTTCTCTCTCCCTCTTCCTCTTCCACCTTCCACCTTCCACCATGAAATGACACAACCAGAAGGCCTTCACCAGATGCCCCTCGACCTTGGACTTCTCAATCTCCATAACTGTAAAAAATAAATATCTGTTCATTATAAGTTACCCAATCTCAGGTATTCTGTAATAGCAGCACAAAACAGATTAAGACATAGGGAAACTCGGTATTTGCCAGATGAATGGAAAAGACAGACTGCTAAATAAACAGTATAAGGACAATTATTTATCCATGTGGAAAAATGTAAAACATGCTCAAAATTATATTCCAGATGGATTGAAGACCTAAATGAGAAAAGTCAAGTTTTAACTCTTTTGACAGAAAATATTGGTGAATATAAGAAAGGCTTTTGTAAATAAAACAAAATCAGGACAAGCCTTAAAAAAAAAAAAAGGACATACATTTGACTTCTTTAAAATTGTAAATTTCTATTTTCAGAAAATATCATAACAATAAAAAAAAACACAAACCATACACTGGGAAAAGACACTTGCAACATATATGACAGATAAAGAATAGGTGCCCAAAATATATAAATAATGTTGATAAGTCAAGTAAAAATTTTAAAAATTTCAGTAGAAAACCAAGCAAGGCTATAACCAGGCAATTAATTCATAGGGAAAAGCAAAATGTGCTTAAATGTCACCTACAACAGTAGCAAAAGAAAGGCAAGTTAAAACTATCAGATACCATTTCATCCTCATAACACTGATAAACATCTTAAAAGTTTGAGGTAATGCAAAGGATATGTAAGGATAGGGGAAGCAGGAACTCTCATATGCACTGGTGGGAGGAGAAATTAATGCAACTATCCTAAAAGGCAATATCTGATAAAACTGAAGAAACAATTTTGAGCCAGCTCTTCTGCTTCTAGTTATATATTCTAGAAAAAAATTATTTGCATATGTGTACTAAGAGCGGTGCGCAAGGATGTTAATTACACTCCTGCTTATGAAAGCAAAAATAAATTGAAAAAAACCCTATACATTATTTTTGGGGGAATGGAAAATTAAGTTATACTTGAATACTACATAGTACTTTTTTAAAAAATGAAACTAATTTTCATGCATTAACATGGATACAACTAAAAGCTATAAGTTTGAGTGAAACATGTATTAAATGTAGTAGTGGAAACATGAGTGTCTATGAGATTTTTATCTAACCTTTTCATGTGCATGAAATATTCTATAATTTTAAAATAACAATAATTTACTATTTTATACAACATTAATCAGAACAGACTGAATCTGGGAATTTCTTAAATGATTTTCCTCTTGTGAATTAGCCAGTGGACAGGAGCCACAACATTTAACAATAAACTGATCAATAAATCACTTCACTGAACTTCTACTAATACTTTTTTGTTTAACATTTGGATGTGTCACAGGTAAAACGGTCAGCCTCCTTTAGACATGTTATACAGAACTCTAAATGAAGACAATCCACAATTTTCTAGGTTTCAGGCCAAACCTCTTTGCCACGAATGAGTCCTGAGAATTTGGGAAAATTGCATTTCCTATTGAACCTTTAATGTCATCTTCCATGTAATGAAGGTTTGAACTAGGGAATTTCTAAGAACACTAATACCATGGTAACTTAGTGACCTATAATTTGACTAGAGAACAAAAAAGTTAACTCAAGCACAAGTATCCCAAACTCAAGGAAAAAAAATAAAGTAAAATTGATATACCAATAATTCCTTAAGAAAAAACAGCTACTAATTAAGTCAACAAAGTGAAGGATTAGATTGGGAATTTAAGCCTCATCGTCAATACAGAGCATAATCTACCGATTGCCTGGGTTATGAAGGTCAGTAGCTGGTTAGCAACTAAATTTAGAATATTTGCAAGTATACAACTTTCAAAAACCTAGGTTCTTTTTGAAGTCAGATTCTGCTACAGGCAAACTAAACATAGCTTCAAGATGTGTCCGTAACAACTGATTATCCCAAATCCTTCTATTTTTCTCTCCCAATGGCAAAATGCAAAAGTTTTAAATACCTCTGTAATTATGGTAAACACAGACAACAATCACTAAAATTGCAGCATTTGGTGTTCCCAACCTAGGAGTCCATCTGGGAAGTGGAATCAAACACAGATCCCAGGTGTTTGAGAGGAAGTACAAAGGTTTTTTATTTTCTCTTTTCAGTATTAAATGAAAATGGCTTTTAGATAAGCCATTTTTTAGCTTACATATGGAAAACTTGGAAATCTATCTGTAATTACATTGTAAACAATATTAAAGGAAGAAAGTTTCACATTAAAAAAAATTGGATATGAGAGTAAGCCAGCACTCATAATCCTAGTACCCTGGATGGTTTCCACCCCCTTGCTGCCCCTTCCCACCCTCTAAAGAAAAGAACATCTAGGGTAATCCAAATGCCCATAATACACAACCATGATTAAAAATATGTTCAGCAATCATTATTCCTCTGCATCTAGACTTATTTCATCCATTTTTTTGTTTGTTTGTTTTTTCTTTAGTGGCTTTTCTCTCCACTCCTTTCCTGTCTTGGGTTAGATAACATGGTTTTTCTCTGTTGGTATGGAAGCTCGCAATTATATTTCTACTCTTCTAGTGGTTTCCCTGAATGTATGTACTTAGCTATACGTTTTTCTAACAAAGTCTAAATTATTCAGTATATCTCTTCTCCTAACAATGACCCTGAAACACTTGAACATTTTCTACTCCTGTAAAGTTATCACTATCTCTATTTTGTTTCTTATTTTTAAACACAAGATGGGATTATTATTTACAGTGGTATTATTATTATTATCAAATTGTTCTTTTAAATTTGCCAACATCTTTTAACTTCTGTGCTGTTGCTACATCCTTCCTGTCCCCTCTGGGTCTACTTATCTTTGTGGTGTAGGTGGTTGCTCTTTTGGAACAGGTTTGCTGGTGGAATGCATGCCTGAAAATGTCTTTGGTTTAACCGCACCCTTGAACAACCATTTACCTGGGAATGGGATGGTAGGTTGTCAGTTGTTATCCCCTCGGGACTTTGAAGATGTTTACTTCATCATCTTCTGGAATCTATGATTAAATGAGAAGTCTACTTGCCATCTAATTTTCTGGGTAGGTAATCTTTCTTTGGGATCAGGTGGTCTTTGAGATTTTCTTTTTATCGTTGTTGATATTCTGCAGTTTCACTCTGAGGTGGATTCATTTTATTTAAGTTACTTGAAATGTGAAATGCGCTTTCTACTGAAGGACTCATGTCTTTCGTCAACTCAGGAAGATTATCCACCAATTTCCCTTCATATATTGCCTCTCCAAGACTGCCTTTAGTTTCATCTTCTATACAGACTGGATTCTCTAAATTTAACCTCAATAAACTTTCAGGGCATATCACTTTGGGTAAACTCCTTTAAAAGTCTGAGGCTCAGATAACATGAGAAAATTTCTAAGATGTGTCTCCAAATTTACAAGTCCTATAGATTGCCCAGAAAAATAACTTTAAAATATCCATAGCAAGGTGTATGATAGTGAAATTATGAAGCAATGGGGATAAAGAGAAGTCTCTAAAAAATTCCTTTCGTAGTAATTACTGGAAACATAGGAACCACAAGATGTTTAATCTAAAGGAAACGTCATTTTTCAGAAAATAAACTCGAGACCCAGAGAAATTAAGGATGATTTTACTTCAAGCTATTGTCAGATTAAGGGACTAAACCCAAAATTTCCTGAATTCCAGTACAGTATTCTCAATGCTATTTCATATTGTCCTCCAAAAACATTAGAAATATCTTAATATCTTAACCATCACATCAAAATTCACACTCAGATCATTTTCTGATCGAAAAACAGAGGGTCTTAAATATCAGGGGCCAATAGGGACCTACTGAATACCACTGGAATAAAAAGGGATCAACTGTCTCACCCAGCAACATAGATGAATTAGCCTTTCAGCACTGAGCTATGCCCAAGTAGCCAAACAAGAGTGATTAACTAAAAAAAAACCTATTGGAAATATTGTGAATTAAAGGTCCTGTTCAGTTGAGAAATTGAATATTTATTTGCTCACTATATAAGCAAACCCACCCTGATTTTCTGTGGGTGGCTACAAAAATGAAGTTTCTGCCAGGCGCGGTAGCTCACACCTGTAATCCTAGCACTCTGGGGGTCTGAGGTGGGAGGAT
>VBSM01001044.1:14473953-14493125 GCA_008086735.1 Cheirogaleus medius | reverse complement strand
GAGGAAAAATAAATATAAGACCCTGTCTTATTTTCGGGGAAACACGGTATAACAAATTGGCCTCGGCAGCTACACAGTAAGAACCACCGAGATAAAGTCCATTTGGAGCCTGATAACCACGGGTGAAAGCCACTATCTAATAATGGATCACTGTTACACAACAGGAAATTCTAATCTATTCTTATTCCCAAGAACAATAGTGAAAATCTACTTCTGAGAAAAGCCGTGGCACCATGTGAGAATGTGGAGCATAAAATGTGATATACTACACAATTGCAATTTCACAGATTGCTTGTCCATTAAATTGCATCATTTCTCCATCATCACCTATACTCCTGAAGGTTTTACTGAACAACAGCACATATCCACCAAAACAAAAACGAGTACTGGGGAAAACCTCACTGATTTCAAAAGAAAATGTACCTTGAGGGCAAAAGGTAAATCCTTTAAAACAAATAAGTGTGTGCAAATATGCTTCTAACAGCCAAATATAAAACACAAGGCATTTCTTTTCTCCCAATCAGAAGAGGGAAAACTTTTTCCAAGGTCGAATCCAAATGTTTCTTTAGTAGTGCTTATACAATTAATAACAGTATAGGATATTTGCAGAATTCTATAAATCAGTAACTTAGAAAAGCAGTATTGGGATTTAACTAATTAAAGAAAACATGTATTGTGTTTATCATTTTAAAAAAAATAATAAAGATGTTGTTCTACTATATATTTACCTTCTTGAAGGTCTTTCTGAATATATTCATGGACTGGGAAATATTTTGTATTTGATCAACCAAGCTGCATTGAAGATAATTATCTCAAGAACTCCAGTCAGGGATCAGATCCCAGTAGAAACAGTATGCCAACTCTTCAAGTGTCTTCTCCATGGGTAAAGAAAAGAAAGTTCAGAAAGACAAAAAGGAAATTTGTCAGGGGTACATGGTGTGGCCTAGAAGCATCTTATCCTACACAGGAAAGTACTAAGGTGAGTATTTTATGCTTTCACTATTCCCTCTTTGTCATGCAAATGCTCCCAGGAGGGGCCACACCAGATGTCACCAGTTCCCTCCATCCCTGCATAATTCACTGGGCTGCAGCACAGATACTCCTTCAGGAGACAGCAAGTGCCTGTCACTGCAGTACCTCTGAAGTAGGATGGAGCCTGTTAATCATCACACTCTTCTGCCAAGAACCTTGATGGGTGTGAGGAAGAAACTTGGGAGCAGTAGATAGTTGGATAGAATCTAATTTGTGCAACTAGGTAGACTCAGACTCGGCTGGCATCTGTCTTACAAAGCTATTTCATTACTATGCTTTTAAAAAAAAAATACTTGTACCCCCCTACGTTTTTTGAAATAATAAAAAAAAGAAACTGTGTGTGTTCTCCTCAATATGAAATATATTTGTTAAGAAAAAGTAAAAAATAAAAATAAAGGAATGTCATGAGAAAAGCCATGTACAAATTTGGTAAATTACTTAGAAGCATTTTTTTTTTTAATGCAATGAATTTGATAGATTTAAGTGCTACTCAGTCCAAGCCACTCACTCCTGGCTCCTACCACCACTCCTTGCTAGTTGGCTCTACCTGTAGCTGCTACTCTCCTTATTTGTTTATTCTCTCTACTTCTACTCTGAATCCAATGATAAGTTACTTCCCTTAGTACTGTCTGTCTCTAGGAAGGCAAAGTCTTTTTCTGTCCATGCCACTGATAGACCGCTTGGTCTTAGGTCTTCCCAGTTTCCAGACCCACATCTCTGTAGGTTCCCTGAGCTCGAGCCACTAAGTTACATTGCAGCTGGCCAGGGGCTGCGTCCCTTCAACCTCCATCATCTCAGCGTTTGAATTCTAATGATTTTCTCTTGGGCTAATTGTGCTAACTGCTCCTATCACCTTCAGATCATTACAGGTTCTCTACCCAAAGTTCTTTATGTTTTCTTCTATATCTCATTCAAAGCCCCTTTATAATTAAATTAAATTTTACTTCAGGTTCCAAGGAAAAGAAACTCATGCATGCTTGTCAAACATAAAAGAGGTTTTATCGGAAAGATCTAGGATAATGGAATCCAAGGAGTATTATCAGGAATCAGGACTATGAAATGGAAAGAAGTAGAAATCTTTTCTCTCTGGGGCTATTTAATACCTTCTCACCTCTTCTTTGCTTCCGTCTACTTCTTTCTTGTCTTTCTGCAAAATGTCAAAAGACAGCCATGCCACAGCTTCCTAGTAGATATCAGCTCAGTTCAAATCCCAGAGTCTAGGACCTAAGAACTCAAATTCAAGATAGCCAGACTTCAATAAACTATGGCCTGATCAAATGGGAAATCATGGCTTCGGGTGCTAGCCTTGAGGATGTGGGTGAAAGAGGATCAGTTTTTAAGGAAAGAGAGATCATGTATTACAGATATCTCTTATACTATAAGAGCCTCTTACCTTTTTCCGGAAACTTCTTTGGCCCTGCTAGAATTTAAGTTTTTAATCTAGATTATTTTAACAGGTGCATCTTTTCCTAGGATAATGGTTTCCAAATATTTTAAAGCAATGAAACCTTTTTTTTCCAACACAATATTTCACTGGAAGCCAAGAGGTAAAGCATATGAAAAGCATAGTTGTTCTGGTTGGAAGGGAAGGAGCAGAACCCACCTCCTTAGGGCATTTTGCTTCATCCTGCCACCTGAGCACCTGCCTCCACCCTCCAGGGAAGCCACTGCCCTTATGTTTATAACCAAATATAGTCACTTCCATCACTGTCACTTCAGACAGTATCTTTTGACTGCCCACCACAAAATATGCAGCAATTAATTCAATTCTGCTTTCTCTCCCTCCCTTCCTAGTTTTGAAAGTTAACTTATTTTAGTTCTTTTCTTCATTACTGTGAGAACTTTAAATATTATGCTTAAAGACTGTTCTGTTGCCCTTTTGATTTTAAAAAACATCTGCTCTCTCCATCAACTAACATAGCTCCCTTGTACTGCCATCCACTCCTGCCCCTTCCCAATATATATAAATATGTCACTGTTAATGTCTGAACACAAGAAAGTTAACCCGTTTTCTAGTCATCATTTCCATTTCTCAAGCCACTCTTTTATGTCCTGATATAGTTTGGATATTTGTCCTCTCCAAATCCCGTGTTGAAATTTGATCCCCAGCGTTGGAGATGGGGCCTGGTGGGAGGTGTTTTGGTCGTGGAGTGTGGGTAGTCCTCATGAATGTCTTGGTGCTGTCCTCGTGGTAATGAGTGAGTTCTTGCACTATTAGTTCCCACGAGAACTGGTTGTTAAAAGAGCCTAGCACCTCTTCCTCTCTCTCTTTCTTCCCTCTTTTGGCATGTGAGATGCCTGCTTTCCTTCCCCTTCTGCCCTAAGTGGAAGCAGCCTGAGGTCCCCATCAGAAGCAGATGCTGACACCACCCTTCTTGTACAGCCTGCAGAACCGTGAGCCAAATACACTTCTTTTCTTTATAAATTACCCAGCCTCTGGTATTCCTTTAGAGCAACGCAAAATGGGCTAAGACACATCTTGTACTTATTCTCTCAGTGGTCTGTGAATGCGAAGTTCATTGTAGAGCATAAGCTCTTGTGATACCATGAAATAGGTAGTTTATATTCTTTTAAATGGTACCACTCACAGGTTAAAAAAGCAGACACCTGTGGTGTGGAGGTAGAGATGGTAGAAACCATTGTCACTGATTTCAAGAAGCTTAAAATCTAAATCTGAAGTTTTGAGAGGGAAAAGAGAAATGGCTTCCTGCAGAAACTCAAGCATCCCCTAGATGTCATGGTCAATTTTCCTCCACAAATACCTCCGTGCTTGTTCTTCTGCACAATACGACAGAACAGTGCTTCATTCGAGCCCTGCTAGAACCATTATTGGAGGCCACCTGTTTCGCAGTGAGTTTGTCAGGCAGCTCCCATAGCACAACCATATATGTTGCTGAGAGGTGTTGTCTGTGACATGGTTGTATGGTTTTCCTTCCTGTTGACCAGTTACAGACTCGTCCTCCAGTTTTCTCCATGCTCTCCTCTACCTTCCTAGTCCTTCTATGAGACAAATAAAGCACTTTTTCAATCAACCTTCTCCATCGATGTTACTTCTTCCTATAAATGACTTCCTTAGTAATTGACTGACTCAAGGTAATTGGCCAGTAATTCAACACACATGTTGGGGAAAGTGCTGGAAAAAGGATGCCAAGAAGAAAACTTTCATCAGTGCTAAGTCGTCAGTGGCTTTCGTAAGTGGTGATAAAGCCTTAAGAATCCTCAGGCAGAACAGATTAATCTGGCAATGTCAGGAACAAGAAGGGGCCGCTGGAGGATACTGTGGAATATCCTCTTACGGAGGTTTTTTTTTTTTTTCTTTAGTTGTTCTTATTTGGCTATGGATTTAGGAAGGCTCAAACCACAAGCAAGAGGGAAAGATTTTAGGAGCTTTCTAATATTTATCTTGTCAAGGTATATCAGTCATCAAGCATTTAATCGATTTCGAGTATCTATTGGAACTTGGAAACATTTTCAAGTATGCTGTCTTATTTGATCTTCCCCAAAATAGTGTGAAATAAAAAAAGGAGGACATTATGTATTCACTTTATCTTACAGACTAGGAAAGCATAATTTATAGGAATTATGTGTGTTTCACAAGGTCACACAGCTAGGATGTAGCAGAAGGCTCTTTATGCCAAACCATGTTGCCTTTTCCTCTTCTGGCCAGAAGTGCACCTACAGGGCTTCTGGGAATGAAGAAGTTTAACCAATGTGTAAACAAACAGGAGTAATGGGCTATAATCACCAAGCAACTTTATATTGTCTCCCACTCTTCTTCCTTTGAAGGTTAATCAATGGGGAACTTTCTTCTACTGATTTGGATGAAAACTCAAACTCGAAAGTCCCATGATTCTTCTGATCACTCAGGTAATGAAAAGTCCAACAGTCCTTTCAAGTTGCAAACACAGTCTCAAATTTATAATTAAGAGTATCCAATGACATGCAATAATCAAAACTTCAAACTTCATTTGAAATGAAAGCATCCCCCTCCCTTCCCCATAAGGCTTTTTTTAATTTTACATTTTATTTTTTTTTAATTTCAGAATATTATGGGGGTACAAACGTTTAGGTTACATATATTGCCTTTGCCCCACCTGAATCAGAGCTAGAAGCATGTCCATCCCCTAGACAGTGCACACTGCACCCATTAGATGTGTATATACCCATCCCCTCCTCCCACCTCAACCTGCCCAACACCCGATGAATGTTACTGCTCTGTGTGCACATAAGTGTTGATCAATTAGTACCAATATGATGCTGAGTACATGTGGTGCTTGTTTTTCCACTCTTGTGATACTTCACTTAGTAGAATGGGCTCCAACTCCATCCAGGATAATACAAGAGGTGCTAGTTCACCATTGTTTTTTGTGGCTGAGTAGTAGTACTCCACCCTATGAGACTTTTGATAGATAGGAATCCATGATGAGGGCAGGAGAAGGAGTCCCCTTCCTGTGCCGCCCTTTGTCCATTTCCCTAATCTGGTTCTGACCTTTTCTTCCCAGGTCAAAGGGTACTGAGAGGAGAGAGGTGAGTTGGGGTAGGACAGGAAAACTCTCACCTAATTAGTACCATCATAAAATGGTCCTATTCTGTCTCGTAACACTGACTCCTAGAAGCTGTCTTGTGGATTCTTAGAAAGAGCTGCATCACTGAGGACTTCTCAGCTGAGATTCCCTTGATATGAGTCATGCAAACTCCTCCAGTTCATCCATCTAAAGCAAAACAGCCTGTCTCATGCCTTTAGACTTCTCAAACAGGAGGCAAACGCTGGTCTATTCTGTGTCCCGATTTCATATCGAGTCCAGTGAGTGATCCTAAGGTTTGAGATGGGGTGCAGGGGGCTCATCTTTCCCTTGGGGGAGATTTAGAATCCCAGCACAGCTATCTCCAAAGAAATACTCTTTAAAATCCTTCCTCCATGGCCGGGCGAGGTGGCTCATACCTGTAATCCTAGCACTCTGGGAGGCTGAGGTGGGAAGATCGCTTGAGGTCAGGAGTTCGAGACCAGCCTGAGCAAAGGTAAGACCCCCGTCTCTACTAAAAATAGAAAAATTAGCCAGGCATCATGGTCCATGCCTGTAGTCCCACCTACTCAGGAGGCTGAGGCAGGAGGATAGCTTGAGCCCAGGAGTTTTAGGTTGCAGTGAGCTACGATGACACCACTACCCAGGGCAACAGAGCAAGACTCTGCCTCAAAAAAAAAAAATCCTTCCTCCATCCTACTTTCTTAGACCCTCCATGTAAGTAAGACATGTAAGACTCATATAATTGGTTTTGAAACATAACTTTTGAAACTTTACATTTTGATCTGGAACCTTTCCAGGAAATGTACCTATTAACTCTAAGTGCCTTAGTCAAAATGTTCACTGTTACCCCAAGTAAGTATAAAACATGATCCCTACTCTTTAAGTTTCCTTTCTAACTGGGAAGGCAACCAGCCTATGAAATTACACGAGGATAGAAACGGCATTGACTGCAGGTGCTGCTAGTGCTCAGGAAGTGGAGAATCACCAGGGGTGAGAATAACACATTCTATGAACCTTACATAAAACAAGCGAAACACTAGAACAAAGAGGGCACTCCAAAGAATCACCGCAGGAAAAAAAAAGCATGAGATAAAAATAATTCTGATATTTTAACTAGCTCTCAAAATTGTCTCTTCTCTCCATTTCTGTCACTATTGTTTTGGTTCAAGCCACCATCGTCACTCACTTTAATTAATGCAATAACCTCTTAGCTGACATAATTAAGTTTAATATTCCTCTCCCTGCCACACTCTTCCAGCCCATTCTCATCATCTAGATGATAATTCTCTCTCAACTCATGTTTTGTTGTTTCCCTTCTCCAGCCATCTCAGAAATTCCTCAAGAATCTGTTATTTTGCCTCCTTTTCACATGTTATTCTCTCTATCTGACTCGCCTTCTCCCATTTTCACCTGGTCTGTTTGATGACTGGTCTGGCTTTTGCATTCATTCCCATCTCCTTCTAGTGTTCCGTCCTTTGTATAGCAAAATCTGGAAAGCTAAATATCACATTTCCCAGACTCCCTTACAATTAGGTTTCTGGATGTGAAATAGACTCCATTAGTCAGGTGTAATCATTCAAAGATCAGAAGGTAGAAGTGAGGGAGAAACCACCTTCCAACAGCTTTTGACTGCTTCCTTCCTGCAGGCAAGGAAAGATGTGCAAATATGGATGTTTCTGCAGTCCAGCATACAGTTGCCAGTTTCATGGGTGTTGAGTGACAGAGTGTTGGCAGCAGCAGCTTCCTAATCCTAGTTTCTCAACACTTGGGACAAATTACAACACCATGTTTTTGAAGTTAGTAAGTCCAGCCTCTTGCTACCCACTCCTGCATATGACAAGATAGTAGCTCCCATAATAGGTGGCATTCTGTGACTCATTCCTCAAGGCTTAGGCTGGAGCCCATTCTTCTAGCCCTTTCAATAATTGTATAAGCACATAAATACGCACATTTAATTCCTTTCTGCTTAAAATACTTAGAATGCCCTCTTTTTTCTATACAAATGCTTGTTTGGTTTGCCTATCTAATGCCAAGTCATTCTAAAGGCTCCAATTCAAATGCCCATTCATCTAGGAAATCTGAGTCATCCACAAAATAAGCAAAAACAAACAGGAGGATATTCTAGGTGGAAGTTTAAATATTATCCTACATACTTTCAAAGTCCCTGTATATACTGCTATCATTGTATATATCAAAGAATATAAGACTTTCCTGATATTTATCTTTCTTTTTCACTTGAATTCTCTACTTCTCTTCTAGGAGAGACTTTGTCATACTCATTTTTGTACCTTAAGCTCCTATTACATGATAAAACTTCAGTATGTGTTAAATGAATTACTGGAAAGAAGAATAAATGAAGAGAGTGTGAATAGACCCTCAAACTGAGGCAAATAATGACAATCTTTAATGAACCACTTCTTTTCTATTTATACACAGTTTATAATTTATTTTTGATCTTCATACTTAGAAAAGTTTTAGATTATCTCCTATAACTCATGAAAGTAAGATATAGGAACTTTCTTAATTTTTCTTTCTGAGACAATGTTACAGAGAAGGAAGTGTACAATTTCATGAACATTTTCTCCAGATTTAGCTTCATAATGAGAGACCAGAAACTCAAACAAAAGTAGAGAGGTGTTTTCCCCCTATATAAGATGATATTACCATATAATAAGGACTATACTGGAATTTTAATTCATTTAATTTCAGTTTACTTAATTGAAATAAAAATGAGAAAACTAAAACTGTATCTTAAGAGATAGGTTGTATATCTATTAAATAACAATAATTAATAATAACAGTTATTTTTAGTATGTATATATATTAAATTATACATATAAATTATATATAATTGTCTCCATTTTATAGTCAAGAAAATTGGGCTTTAGCTAATAAGAGGAAGAAGAACTGGGATTCAAACCTGACTCTGACAAAAGACACACCTTAAATATAAAGACACAGAAAGGTTGAAAGTAAAATGATGGGAAGATGCCAACTTTACCCAAAAGAAAATTGGCGTAGCTATAACAATATCAGATTAAGAAGACTCTAAGGCAAGAAGTATGACTAAAGATAAAGAGGGATTTTTTATAATGATAGAAGGGTCAATTCAACAAGAAGAGAGCATAAGTTTCTATGTATTTGATAATAGAGCTTCAAAATACATAAAACAAGACAGTCAAATTTATGATAACTATATTTAATATAAATCTCTCAGTAACTGCTAGAAGAGGTAACAAAAATCGGTAAGGATACAGAAGATTTTAATAATATGATGAAAATTTGACATAATTGATACATATGTAACATGATATCAAACAATTTTGGAATACACATTCTTCACAATGCACATAGAACATTTACTAAAATAAATGTTATACTGGGGCATAAAGAAAATCCCAACAAACTTCAAAGGATACAATCACACAGAGTGTGATTCTTTGACTACACACACAATTCTTTGACTACAGTGGAATTAACCTAGAAATCAATAACAAAAAGTGACTAGACTATCCCAAAATATTTGTAAATTAAGCAGTATATTTCTAAATAACCTATGGATCAAAGAAAAAATTACAATGGAAATTAGAAAATTTTTTGAAATGAATGATAAAAGTATAACATATGATATGACAATGACCCCCAAAGCACAGGCAACAAAAGCAAAAATAGACAAATGGGAATACATCAAACTAAAACACTTCTACATAGCAAAGGAAACAATCAACAGAGTGAGGAGACAATCTACAGAATGGGAGAAAATGTTTACAAACAATACATCTGCTAAGGGGTTAATAACCAAAATGTATAAGGAATTAAAACAATTGAATAGCAAGAAAACAAATAAACTGATTTTAAAATGGGCAAAGCACCTGAATAGGCATTTCTCAAAAAAAGACATACAAAAGGCCAACACATATATGAAAAAATATATATCTCTTTAATCATTAGAGAAATTCAAATTAAAACCACAATGAGATAACACCTCATACCTCTAAGAATGGCTTTCATCAAAAAGACAAAAAATAACAAGTGTTAGTGAGGATGTGGAGAAAACGAAACACTTGTGCACTCTTGGTAAGAATGTAAATTAGTGCAGACATTATGGAAAACAGTATGGAGGTTTCTCAAAAAATTAAAAATAGAACTACCATATGATCCAGCAATTTCATTTCTCAGTATATATCCAAAGGAAATGAAATCAGTATGTTGAAGAGATATCTACACTCCTGTGTTTATTGCAGCATTATTCACAATAGCTAAGATATGGAATCGACCTATGTGTCCAACAATGGATGAATGGATAAAGAAAATGTGGTATATATATACACAATGAATACTATTTGCCTTTAAATAAATGGAAATCCTGTCATTTGCAACAACATAAATGAACCTGGAGGACATTATGCTAAGTGAAATAAGCCAGCCACAGAAATAAAAATACTATAAGCTCTCACTTATATGTGGAATCTCAAAAAATGAAACTCACAGAAGCAGAAAGTAGAATGGTAGTTACCAGAGGTTGGAGAGTGGGAAGGAGAAGGATTGAGGAATGATGAGATGTTGGCCAAAGGGTGCAAAATTTCAACTAAACAGGAAGAATAATCTCTGGAGATCTATTGTATAGCATGGTGACTAGAGTAAAAAAAATTTAAATATGACATATGACTTGTGCTATACAGCTAATGCAGTGCTTAGAAGAAAATATATAACTTTATATACCTCTTTTAGAAAGAAAAAGGCATTAAATATCAAAGATATAAGCTTCCATCTCAAGAAACTAGGCTGGAAAAACAACAACAAATTAAACTAAAAAATAAATAAATAAACTCAAAGAAAAGCAGAAAATAAAGACAAGGGTAGAAATCAATAAAGTAGAAAGCAAACATATACCAGAGAAAATTAACAAAGACAAAAGATGGTTCTTTGAAAACAAATGTAAAAATTTATAAACTTCAATAAAGATTAATCAACAAAAAAAGAGGAAATACACATTTTTATTATCATATAAAGAAAGGGGGACTTTACTACAGATACCACAGACATTAGAAAGATAATAAACAGGTAATAAATACATTTGATTTTAGATGAAATGGACACATTTCTTGAAAAACACCACTTACCAAAAATGACTAAAAAAGAAATGGAAAGTCTTTTTTATTATTTTTAATTGATAAAATAATTGTATGTATTTATCTTGCACAACATAATTTTTTGAAATATGTATACATTATGGAATGGCTCAGTTGAGCTAAATAACATATGCATAACCTCATATACTTATCATTTTTTTGTGATGAAAACACTTAAAATCTATTTTGTTTTTGATTTTCAAAAGTACAACACATTATTATTAACTACAGTCACCTTGTTATACAATAGGTCTCTTGAACTATTCCTTCTATCTAACTGAAATGTTGTATCCTTTGACCAACATCTCTCCCCTACTCCAATAAAAAATCTTAATAGTCCATTATCTATTAAAGAAATTGAATCCACAATTAAAAGAATGAAAACTCCAGGCCCAAATGGCTTTACCAGTAAATTCTCCTAAATAGATAAGGAAGTAAAAACAATCTTATGCAAAGTCTTCCAGACAATGGAAAAAGAAAAACTGCTTTCCAACTCATATTATAAGGCCAACATAATCTTGATACCAACTTGCTACTAACATTATTACAAGGAAGGAAAATTAAAGGTCAATATCTCTCATGAACCTAATGCAAAAATCCCAAACAAAATATCAGCCAATTGAATCCACTGATACACAAAAAGGATAATAAATATATACTCCAATCAAGTAAGCTTTATTACAAGAATGCATGAGTGGTTAAGATTTGAAAATCAATAATAACTAATAGAATAAAGGAGAAAATCCACTTGATTATTTCAAGAGAAAAATATACCTGAGCCAGTCTCACTTAAAATTCCAGGTTTTAGACGAGTAATTGAAAAGTACTATGTGAATAAGAAATGCATTCAGCTTAAAAATAACAGAAAATAATAAAGCAACTGAGTAAAAGCAGCTTGAAGAGAAGGGGGCTCGTAAAGTCCAGAAGTGGGCAGTTAAAGCTGTGGCCGTGTTTAATGATGCCACCAGGGATGCAGCTTCTGTCTATCCTTCTGCTCTGCTGCTTTTTAAAGAATCCGTGATAGTGCCTGGCACAATAGCAGGTATTCAGTAAACATTTGTTGAATGAAAGAATCAATGTGTTGATCTTCACCCTGAAGATGATTATCTAACGGCCATAAGACTGGACTTAGGTCCACGATGCAGGCACGAAGAACAAAGCAGAAGGGAGTGGGGTGTCTATATCTAGAAAGTCAGAAACCCTCAGCTTTCATCTCCTTGTATAGAACTGACTCATTTGGCCACCTGACTACAAGGGAGCTTGGAGAGTAAGTATTTTTAGCTGGGCACATTATCATTCTGAAAAAAAAAACAGGAGTTCTGTTACTAAAGACGAAGAGAGAATAGATACTGGGTCCCTTTATATAGAAGATGCAACAACAAACACTGTTAAATCTGCAGTATGAGTAAGAAGAGGCACCATCTCTAAGGAGAATGAAATTTAACAAATGGATGAGAGAAATATAAAATAACCATTATATAGGAAAGAGGAAAATAATAACCATGCAAGAGATTCAAACAAAGTACTCTGGGAAATCAATGAAGGAAAAGGAAACATCTCATTAGAGACACCTGAACCTATTCATGAAATAAAACCTTGAGAAGTTTTAAAAATGGCTAAAATTTCAATAAGTAACTGTGGGCACATTCTATATTCTATGGAATAATACATTCTAGCTGTAAAGATATAAGCAAAAGCAATTAGGCAATATATCTGGCATCCGAGGAACCATACACGTGTGCTGTCGTACATCAGATATTCATTATAGTCTACTTAGAGACAAAGCTGGTAACATAAATTTGGACTATATCGTAGAGGTACTGAATGCTGGGTAAAGAATTGAAATGTAATCCAATTGACAAAGAAGAGATAATGAAGGATTTGGGGCAAGGAAATGACAAGGGAGATGTGGTATTTTTGAAAGCTTATTATGGTATATAAAAAAAGTTGGCAACAGGGAGACAAGTTTTCAGGATATTATGATTGTTTAGGGGAGAGGTCCACATTCCAGGCATGAAGGAAAACAAAGCAAAAAGTTCTTAGTACTATAAATGTTTTAATCAAAGAGATAGGGTGAGCAAGAAAAAGAAAGGCTGGATGAGAGAAGCCCTGGAGAGGACGCCCCACTTGGAAAGGGCAGTTGGGCTGGATGTGGGTCTTGAGCTTTACTGAAAGAAAATGGCAAAGTCGTTAACAGAAGGTGAGATAAGAGGACATCCAGCTGAATTTGTTTAGCCGGTATCATAAACATCCGCCTGCATGTTTATAATCTAGATGTTGGACACGAAGGTGCAACTTTCCTGTTCATCTGCATGGACATGCAGAATTTCTCTGAGGGAAGAAACCTAGGATAAAGCCTAGTGGATGGAAAATTCATGAGCAGCCAGTGAACAAAAGAGAGAGAAAATAGAGGAAAGAGGGATTAGAACATCAACAAGAAGAGGCCAGGGCTCTTGTAACGTCAAAACCAGGAGCAACAAGTTCTTCTGAAGTGCTTGCTTATTTACTTGCCTATGTGCCTCACCTGATCCTAAATTTCTTAAAAATAGTAGGAGTCTAATTCTCTCTCTCTCTCTTTTTTTAAGACAGAGCCTTGTTTAGTCGCCCTGGGTAGAGTGCAGCGGCATCATCATAGTTCACAGCAACCTCAAACTCCTGGGCTCAAGCGATCCTCCCACCTCAGCCTCCCAAGTAGCTGGGACAACAGGCTCTTGCTCAGGCAGGCCTCAAACTCCTGAGTTTAAGCAATTCTCCCACCTCTGCCTCCCAGAGTACTAGGATTACAGGCATGAGCCACTGTGCCCGACCTAATTCATTCTTGTTTCTCCAATGCACAGCCTGTCACTGAATAAAGAGTCAAATAATATGGATAGAAAGATGGAGGTTGGAAGGGAAAAAAGGAAGTTAGGGGAAAGAAGGAAGAAACTAAAAATAGTTGAGCAGGAGATTAGGAGAGAATGTTCTCAATAGAATAGTAGAATTAAAAGCCAGATTACACATGGTTAAAGAGGTGTATAAAACAGAATGAAGACAATGGATAGTAATCACTTTTTCAAAAGGGTTGGTGGCAAAGAGAATTGGAGTAAATATAGAAAAATTTTAAGAACTTTTTTATTTGCTTGCTTTTATTGTGTTTACTGTGATGGGAACTCCTTTGAGATATTATTCTGAGTTTTTCATGCTGGTGTCTAAAGCATTCAGTGAGCTCTGTCCTTACTCAAAAGACTTAGTGGCTTTTTGCTTGTTGTTCCCTGAACTCTTAAGCCCTTAGGAGAAATTAGGGGAAGAACCCTAATTTAGGGTTTGACTAATTTAGCCAAAGAATCAGTTTCTCAAAGAAAAACCCAGACTAGAGATTTCCACAGGCAAAGAAGGAGGAAGAAATAGAAAGATTCCAAGAGCAGAGAATGGGAGCTCTGCCTTCTAGCAGCGCCATGGAAGGAGGTGAGACAAAGGACTGTGTGATCTACCCAGGGATACAAGCCCCTGGCAAGGCTCAGGAAAGATGCCTCCAAGAAATGTTAGAACAGACTTCTCAAGGGTAACCTGTGCAGGCCAAGGACCAAGAGAACAATCGTTGCCCTTCGTCGTTCTCTCCCCGTTCTCAAACCTTCCTACTGCACAAGATCCATTAGGAGGAAAAGGTAAACCCTAAGAAGGATAGAAATTCATTTTTTTTTAAACCATATCAACAACAGAATAGGGCTTTGAGTCAGAAATTCTTACATTATGCAAAAGCAAGAGAAGTAAGTCGGCGGCTGAGTTTGTGGACTGAGATCTGCTGGAGCAGGGTTGTAGGCAGAGGAGGAGGAGAGCAAAGACTGTATGTGGTACAAAGCTGGAAGCACCATGCTCACCCACCATGATGTGCGCGGGCTGTCCCCCCTTCCCCGTGCCGCCGCCCTAACCCTCCCCCAACATGTCCAACCGGAGGGCCCTGAAAGACAAGGTGAAGTATAAAAGATGGAAGTTAAGGGAAATCTCCTCAAATGGCCTCTATTTTTAAGAGAAGTTTGAGGCCAAGTCATTGCAAGAAAGAACAGAAAATGTTTGTAACAGCAACCTTGGGAGCTGCATGAAAAGACAAACCATTGTGTGCACAGAGGAGCGGCAAAGTGCACTCAGCATCCTTCCGAGAGCAGGCGATCTGCAATAAAGGAAATCAGCGTGTGTTTCTACACTGATGCATTGATTTATGTATGTGTTTGTATTCTGACTTGTTCAACAAAGGATAGAGGTTGCTTACAAGACATACCTAAGAACAATAAAAATAAATTAAAATAAATCAGAGGCAGGGAAAATACATAAATAGATATTAGAATAGAGTTCCCAAGCAGGACAATGCAGACAACACAATTCTGTTTCTCCAGCTAACAATCCACCACCTGTACAAAGGATGAGAAAATGTTAACAGCTGGGGTATTCTATGGGAACAGAGCAAGAACAAAAGGGAGAGTACAGGGGTAAAGCCATTAGCTGCTCATGGCACTGAGCTTAGTTAGACCAGTGCAATCAAAGTGGGATGGGGAGATTGAAAGAATGTGGGGGAGGGACCACCGAACACATTACCATGAAGAATGGGAAGAGATAAAAGGATACACAGGAGCTTGTGATCAAAGACTGCACAGGACAGACCATATATTTAGATGCCAGCTAAGGGAAGCCACTGAAGAGACCACTGTGGACTTGTGAACTATGGCATAAGCCTGAAATCCACCTCTTCCGCGCTAGATAATGTCAGAATGCCAATTCTGCACTTTTAGCCAGAATCAATAAATATTTATTGATCCTCAGCTCTGTAATAGGCTAAGAACTGAGGACAAAAAGTAAATAAGACAAAGTCCTTGAGGTACTCTAACTCGAGGGGGGAAATAAGGTAAGCAAATAATTGCAGTGCAGAAATGATGAGTGGCATAGTGTGGAGGTGGGTACAGCACTGAGGGGACTGAGCTCAGTGCTGTGCATAACAGCCTCACTCCAGGGAGTCAAGGAAGCATCACCAGAGGGGACCTCTGCCCTGTGTCTGGGAGGATGCATTGGAATTTCAGGGAGGAAGCATGAAAGAATGCAAATGTATAAAGACTTGGGGACATGAATGAGCACTGTATGTTTTGTAAATAAAAAGACATTCTGTGCAGCTTAGTCAGAATACTGAGGGGTGAGTGGCCGGCCACCGAGGCTGAAAAGGGAGGCTGGGGAAGACTGCAAAGGTCACTGTGTGCCACCATGCAACTTGTGGGGACTGAGGAGCCATCCAAGGTTTCATCAGGGAAGTAACAAGGTCAGTGGTGTGGAACAAGACCTCCTGCAGCAGCATGGAGAGTATCTCAGTGGAGGGAAAGACAGTAGTCAGGGAGAACCCTTAGGAGGCTAATGGAATAATTCATTTGAGAACTAACCTGATGTCATCATAGGTAAAGTGTGAAATAGTTGCTAGAGAGATTGATGGAATTCTCAAGGGGGCAGCAAAGTAAAACACCTTGTTCATGTCCAGGGGACTACAAATAAGCACGATCTTTCAGGAGACCAGCTACGATATGTACACATGACTTAAAAAATGTTTGTACCCTTTGACCTCATAATTCCATTTCTAGGAATCTACTGTAAGAAAATAATCAGGACTGCAAAAGGAGATTTATGGTCAAAGATGCTCACCGTAGTGCCTTGTAAGATTTAAAAACATCCTAAATGTGCAATAATGAGAGAATTGTTAATATAGTACTTCATACAACAGACTTCTATATAGGCATTAAAAATTATATTTTCAAAGACTATGTAACAATAGTTGGGTGCAGTGGGCATGCTGGTAGTCTCAGCTACTTGCAAGGCTGAAATAAGAGGATCATTTGAGGCCAGGAGTTTGAGTCCAGGCTGGGTGACATTTTTTTTTTACAGATCTGTCTCTTAAAAAATATATATATAATCTCACAATAAACTATTAAGTTAAAAAGGATATTCAGTAGAATACAATTTGACACAAATTTTCTAAGTATACATGGGTAGGAAATAAAATATAAGATTGAGATTCCCCAAAATGTTGTGTTCATCTCTGAGTGGTGAGATTATAACTTTTATTTTCTTCTCTCTACCTTTCCATGTTTTCTGAATTATATTCAGTGAATATGTATTGCTTATATAATCAGTTATTTTTAAAAATAAATGAATAATGCAAAGCAGATCCACAAGTATAAAAAGTGCTACAAAACACAAGCAGCAGAGAGAGAAATAAGTCTGTCTTGCAGCAATCAAAGATGGAGCAAGTCTAGATAATCATATCGTCGCTGACATTGGCAGTGGCGATGGCCTTGTCAAAGATTAAGACTCCAAGTATATTCTCATTGTTGCTTCACTATCCAACATAAAGGCAACTGAGAGGGGAAAACTGTCATTCCAGTACTGTCATAGGGAACAACCAAGACACAATAGAGGAATTTCTATGAAGATACTCTTATTAATAATACATTTAGTGACATCCCTTTTTAATTTTATATCTTTTGAAAAGTTCTCCATATAATGTATTCAGATTCCAAACTGCCAAAAAACTCAAATACTCAGATTTTCCCCTAGTATATACAGTGATCATTACTTTCCATAACAATGGCACTGAGGCATCTCTTAAATATTTAAATAATGTTATCCCAAAACTCTCATGTGATGTTCAGAGTAGTTTTTCAATTTTCTAATTCTATAAAAAAAAAATTAGTTCATATGTTATATAATGGTTGCAATTATCTAAAATATTCAATTAATCAGAGACTTCCCTATTCCCCCAACAATGCTAAATGAAGTCGATTTTACACAAATTCATCATTTCTTAATTATTTTAGCAGCTGGTGGTTAGATATGAGCAAGCAACTCTGTTATCCTCACTTGCAGAAATATTACTCTCAACCTGAACCCGCGCAGTTAAATGGAGCTAGAAGAAGACATTCATCCACGCTGACCAGTCCCCCTTTAAATTCATGACTTCCATGAGGATTAACTCCAAGTGTGCTCTTTGTGCTGCCCAGCAGTCAGAGTGCATTTCCCTAGTTCATTTACTGTCCTACTCTGCTAGACAACATTTCCATATTTTCTCCTTTCTCCTAAAACTTCCAGCACCTCCTCCCCCATCTTCATTCTCAGCTCTTGACCTTGGTTGCTATTTCCCTGAGAAAATAGAAACAATCAGAAGAGAACTTCCACAAGTTCCCACCAACACCTCCACCCGCCCACAAGCATCTGGGCTCAGATATGCTGCCTTCTCACCATTACCAGGGATGAATTTTCCATGTTCCTACCTAAGGCTGAACTCTCTCTGCTTGTTCACTAGATCCCAATGCTTTTAAATAGTCAAGAACATTGCTCCAGAAATTCCTCCCTGTTCTCTCTCCTGCATCATTCCGTCAGCACGCAAACATGCTATTATTTCTTTCATCTGTGTTGCTTTCCAGCTACAAGTTCCTATTTCCACTCTTCTTCACAGCGATGCCTCTGAACAGTTATCTACACTCATGTCTCTAAAACCTGTTCTCTCATTCTCTCTAGAACCCTCTTTAATCAAGCTTTTGCTTCTTCCACGTACCAAAATTGCTCTCCGCCAAAGGAGTCCATGTGGCTAAAGGCAATGGTCAATTCTCTCATCTGAGTCCTCAGCAATGTTTAACAGTATCGTTCACTCTCTCCTGGAAATACTTTATTAACTTGTCTTCTAGGAAGTCACACTCTTGGTTTTCCTCCTACTTCCCAACCCCTTAACACTGGGTGCTCTAGGCCTTGATATTCACTCTGATCTCCCCCAGCTATCTCCATGACTCACTCCCTTGCCTCCTTCAGACCTTTGCACAGATGTCACCTGCTCAGTGAGGCCTTTGCTGACAACTCTATTTCAAATTGCAACCCAACCCCTCCTCCATCCCTTTTCTTCTCAGCACTTATCACCGCGTTATAATAATTATAATATTGTTTATCTGGCTAGGGGTTAGGCTGTGTTCACTGTGTTCACTGCTGCAGCTGTAGGTAGCTGAAGTTAAACCTTCCTCTGGTGTCCTAGTTTTTGTCTCCCCTGTTGTTTTTGGGTCTCCCTGGAGACTTATTAAATATCTGAGATGCACAGTTCTTTCCCATTGTTATTAGACGGAGCCCCATCGATGTGGTGGTGAGATGTGAGGGGAAGAGAAGCATTGTGTAGTCCTAGGAGTAGACCTTGGCTTTTACTGAGCCTGTGCCTCTGGCCTGGGACCTTCACAGGTGCTTCTCAGTTTTGCTTTGGTTTGGTTTGGTTTGGTTTTTTCCCCCTTAGAAGAGACAGGAAGGCTAGTCAGGGCTGGGATGGGTATTTCCCTTCTCCCAAGTCAGTAAGTCTTTAGTTAAGACCTCTGGGTCAGGTAAAATAGTTTTTCTCGAGGGCAGTCCTTATTCAGAAGAACAGAATGCTCTGGGCACATTTCAAAATGGCTAATTTTCCTCTCTCCCTGCCAGAAGCACAAGGGGATTTTTTTTT
>VBSM01001044.1:14459071-14473853 GCA_008086735.1 Cheirogaleus medius | reverse complement strand
TGAGCCCAGGAATTTGAGGTTGCAGTGAGCTATGATGACACCACTGCACTCTAACCCAGGTGACAGAGCAAGACTCTGTCTCCAAAAAGAATTAAAAAAATAAAAATTAAAAAATAAAAAGAGTTGTTGATTTTCAGTTTGTTCAGCTTTTTTTCTTATTATATGGATAAGAGAGATGACTTCCAAGCTCCTTACATGCTGAACTAGAAACCAGAAGTCTATTCTAGAAATTTTATTCATTCATTTTTGCTCATTGTCCTTATAACCCATTAAAATGTAAATTATAGAGGAGCAGGCATTTTTGTCTGTTTTGTTCATGGCACTATCCCCAGTGCCTCAAACAGTGCCCGACACATAGTAGATGCTCAGATAACATTTCTTTGAAGAAATCGAGTGAATGCATAAACTATCTCCCAGTAGTTTCTAGTGGAGAAATTTCTTAGCTGGGACCACTGAACAAAGGCCTTCACATATACTGACCCTCTGCCTGGAAAGCTCCTCCCTGTTCCCTACCTTCCTCTTTGCCTGGTCAACTCCTATACGTTTCTGAAGTTTCAGCTTAAATGTCAGTTCCTCAGGGAAACCTTTCCTGACCTTTGGGCTGGGGATCATAAGCACTCATAACCCTATTACCTCCCACACTTACTGTAATTAAATAATTATATAATCATTTACTTAATATTCATATCCATCACAAGATTATAAGCTCTTTAAAGGCAAGGACTATCTTTCCTCTGTTCATTTTAGTATACCCAGCAGACTATTTGATACATATTTGTTGTGTGTATAAAGGCAACACTTTGTCTTGACAAGATAACTGTATTGTTGCCACTTAACAAAGTCCTCCAAAACTTAGTGCCTTAAAACAACAATAATCATATATTTCCTCTCACAGATTCTGAATCAGGAATTGAGAAGCGGCTTAGCTGGATGGTTCTGACTGAGGACCTCTCATGAGGTTACAGTCAAGATGTCAGCAAGGGCTACAACCATCTGAAGGCTTGAGTGGAGCTGGAAGATGCACTTCCACAGTGAATCTTTCACATGCAGGCTTTCTCGGCTACTCCCCACGGGGGGGTTCTCCTGAGGTTATTTAAGTATCCTCATGGCAGCTGCCTTCCCTCAAAAGGGGGCCATCCAAGAGAGAGAAAAGGCAAGTGGTAATAACTGTTATGATCTAGGCTTGGAAGTCACAAATCATGACTTCTTGCCACATTCGATGTGTGAAAAGTGAGTCCCTATTTCTAACACACATTCAAGTGTCAGGGAATTAGACTCCAGCTTCGAAAGGGATTGTGTCAAAGAATTTATGGACATATTTTAAAACCACCACATAACCGATTAACAAATTAATGGAAAAGAGGATGAGGAAGAATTTGATGTAGTGATTCAAAATCAATGTTCCTAGTTTTATAATAGAACAGAGAAGAGAAAATAACTCTGCAGTCATTTGAGCACACTATAATAAAAAGAAATCAGACAGTAGATTAATATCTGAGATTACTTCTTTACCCTAATACCAACATAGATGCAGAAGAATAATGTTCTAAATAATTCTATACATGAGAATATCCTAGAAAAAGAAATACCAAATTCTGGGAGGTCAAAGGCCAATGACCAGCATAGCACTGCAAAGAATATCATCACTGAGTAAGGTAAAGAATGAAACAATTGCAAAATAATAGCAACTTCTGTCCTTGCAGGGGCTACAGTCTATCTACTCATTGATTGGGGGCGGGGTGTATACAGAATTTCCTTCTCCGATGATTTGTCAGCCATACATCTGACCCTAGGATTGGAGAACTGAGCTGATGAAGTACAAGGTAAGAATTTTTAAAAAGGCATAAATTACAAAAGCTATTGTAATAGTACTACCATATATATCATCAGGCAGAACTTTGGCATAAGCCAAGATGCCTAAACCACTTTTTGTAAAGAAGAAGTTAGTGTCAGTGTCTTGCCTCCCTTCCGGTTTGGGTATATAATATCTGTCTGCTAAAAAAATCTCTGTAGTTTTTATTGACTGCTGCTGTCTCCTTCCCTTCCTTTCCTGGGCCATTTTTGAGCACGGAAGAATGGTCTGTCAACCACTTAAATAATAAATAACCCACACCACACAGCATTCTCATATGAAATGGTGGTGACTCATACTGGAAAAAAGTCCAGTTTTTAAAATGTGTCTGTGTGTGTGTGTGTATTCCTTTGTCATATGAATTCCTACTAAGTGAAGATTTCCCATAAGTTATTTTTTCATATTACAGAAACTTACTTCTTCGGGTGATCAAACGTCGTTATTTTAATGTATCCACTATTAATGGAAATGTTTGTAAAAATGCAATAGATTATTCTACATTTTTAAATTAAGTGTGCTAAACTTTAAGCTTTTCTTGATGATCCCAGATTATCTTTATGATTATTAAAAATTGTTCTGTATTTCACAAGGTAGAGAGTACAGCAGAGCTATTATTGGATTAGAAATTAGAATGACTTCATCAAGCTTTTTCATCTTCCTGATACAGTATCCTCATCTGTAAAATGGGAATATTATCTTCCTTGGATTTCTCATTGTTTATATTAAAATATTAAATTATGTAGCACATGTAAATGTAACCAATCAACTGTTGAATATAAGAATACAGATACTAAAACTAGGACCTTTTTAGCTGGAGAAGTGTTATGCAGCTACATTTTGATGTTCTTGTGTTTATTGTGTATGCATCACAATTTCCCAAAGCAGTTAGATTATGTTTAAAGTTTACAGTAAATAGATTCTGAGTAAATGGATTCTCCTTTGGGGTAAAAAAAGTTTACCTTTAATTAATGGGTTTTATAACATGTATTTTTAATATATATGGAATTCTTTTTTTTCCCCCCTTATTTTTTCCTTCTTTGCTCTGTTTGGCTAGTTGAGTTTGCTAGATGAGGGATTTCTGAATAATTGAAGTTTTATAATCTGTGTATCTTTTCTCAGCATAAATGCAAATGCCATGAATACCTCTCTTAATATAATATTTTTCATGTTGATTGTCTCTAAAAATAGATATAGATGTATAAAAATATGACCAACACTGACCATGTTTTTATCAGTTTCAGGACAGCCACTGAGATCAGTTCGGCCACCTACCATGGCCAACACAGTTAAGTTTTCCAAGCATTTGGGGAAATTAACATATTTCTAATGTTATCATCAGACTTTACAACACTGATTTCTAAGAAACCATAAGCTCAGGCAGCTACATTACTAAACAGGGTGGATGGTATTTAGAGCATCATCCCTCCAGAGTTGTGTAAAACAATGTGTCTGTTATCCAGAGAAAAACTTCAACCTCACCTTCACAGTTTCAACCCAATTCTTCAGAGAATAACTGAGCTACTGAGGCTATAAACTCCAAATTTGACAGTGCTTCTGAAAGTCATTTCAGGCAATGTCTAAAGCGGTAGTTTCTAAACACCTGTGGCTGAGGGCATCTGAATCAGCTGGCAAACAAATTCTTGGTTCCAACCTCACACTGCAGAAGCCAGATCTTTTGGAGATACGGCATAGGTATTTGTACTTTCAACAAAGCATCTAAGTGATAATCATGAATAGGCTATATTTGAGAATCAGTGGTCAAAATTGGATAACTGAGGCTGTTCTCACTCTGCATTATCTCACTGTTGATAGAATGTTCCACAGAAAGTCACAGGATTCTGCCATTATCCCACCCCAATAAATACCCATCAAAAACTAGTACTCTGATTTCCATTCTTTCACCAACTAAGCTCGCACCATATACACTATAATGGGTGCCAGCTTTACGACAATGAATAAAGCAGATATGGTTTCATCCATCAGTGAGCTCAAAATCCAGTGGTAGGAGGAGGGGTGGGAAGTATATTAAGCAAATAATTACTCAAAGTTCTATATATCATGGGTGCTATAAAATAAAGCAATAAAGTGTTTGAGAAAGTATAACTAGTGCTTTGAATATGGACAGAGTATGATAGTTGTCAGAGAAGACCCCTGTCAAGAAATAATTCAATTTGAGATTTGAATATTGGGTACCAAATAGGGGTATGGGCAATCTTGGAGTAACAGAGGGTACACGAACTCTGCAGCAGGAAGGAGTTTCACTTCCTGCACATGCTTGTTCTCAAAGTATAGTTTGAGGCCCACTGAAGGGTGTGCCTGAAGCAGCTTAGGAAAAGAGCAGTCAGAATCAGAAGGGAGTCTGCAGGATTGGTGGGGTCCATTGAGAAATCCCAGACCTGGATATTTATTTATTATGTTTCCAATCTGGGGTTCTCTTAATCAGATTTTACATAGTTTGATCTAAAACAGTGCTTCTCAATCTTGGCTGTACATTGGAATCTCCTTGGAAGCTTAAAAAAAAAATACTGATGCCTTGGCCCTACTCCTAGAAATTCTGATTTAATTGGCCTGTGGTAGAGTCTGGACATGAGGATTTTCTAAAGCTCCCCAGATGATTACAACATGTATACGATTTTGAGAACCACTACTTAAAACAGGAAAAATTACATCTAAATTGATCAACAAGGGAAGTTAATGGAGAGTTAAAACAATCTGTGTGTTTTGTATATCCCTGTGGGAAAGGGAAGAACAGCTGGTAAAATTGAACCTTAGGTCGCTGGCACACCAACCACTAAAGATGGCCTCACGAGCTCTCTCTTTCCCACGTAGATGGCTCTCTTTGGCACTTTATCTGCTTAGCTGAGGCGATCCTTTATGCCTAGCGCTTGGTGTGCTGGGCTGAGGAAAAAGATGTAAGGGCAGGTTAGGAAAATATCTTTTCCCTCAGAAAATTTGAAGTCCATTTGGAAAGACAGAACTAATATCCAGAAAATAATATAGTTTAAAGTATTAGCTAAAACAACAAGAGTTTAAGAGATGAGGGGAAAGATTCACTGAAGATTGGGCTGATCAAAAGAAACAAGAGGATATGGGACTTAAGTGATACAGAAAGAGAAGAAAAACCCAAGTAAAGAAACAGGAATAACCATGGTAGAAAAATAGAATAGAGAAGAGACCTTATCCCTGACAGTGGAAGTTGAGAGTAAGAAGAGATCGGCCATCTTCCTGTAGAAGTTAGTCAATAACCAGCAGCCATTATTGCATCTTGTTTTTCAGAGAACCATTCTTTTCAGGCATCTCCATTCATAGTGAAGAAGGCTGATTCCATTTTTCCATTTCCCTCTGTCAGAAAAATGATTAACCATTGATTTGATGTAAACATCCAGGTTTTAAAATTTTTAGTTTCTCGTATATCCTCCTGTCCTCCTGGCATAGGTAGATCTACCTAGCACAGGTAGATAATATAGCCTCTCATATTTAATCTCTCAGGTACAAATTTCTCCAGATTAGATACCTCAAGAGAAATAAAATCATAACTATTCTATGTTATGTGTTTACTGAGGCACTGTGGGGACATCAGATAACACATATTATCTCACGTAATCTTCATAACATTCCATTATAAAACTATGATCCCCATTTTGTCAGATGAAAATCGTGAGGCTCATAAAAGGTAAGTGATTTGCCCAAGTTCACTCAGTAAGTGGTAGAGCCCAGGCTTTCACCCAAGTCTACCTTGTTCCAAAGTCTAACTTGTAGATACTGCCTCTTAAACATTTTATAGCAGACAAAAATGTTAAGATTATTGACATTACTTTACTATACCTAAGACATCAGTGATCACTGTGCAGAAGAACCATCTGTGGCGCTTTTTTGAACTGTAGAAGCTTGGACTCCCCACTTCAGAATTACTGAATGAGAATCTCCAGGACAGGACCTAGAAATATATAATATTTTTTAAATCCCACAGATGGTTATGATGTGCAGCGAATGTAGAACAACGGTCCTATTCAGTGGCAAGGGCTGGGAAACATTTGTATAGCTTAAATGCCGCTTCCTGCGCTCATATGCAAGTCTGCATAAGGCTTCTCACTTTGAAATACACAGAGCATTTTTCTATTAAAACTGCTAGAAACAACCATAATAAAGAAAACATGAGGCAGGAGGAGGATCATGTGAGCCCAGGAGTTCGAGGTTGCAGTGAGCTATGATGATGTCACTGCATTCTAATCCAGGCAACAGAGGAAGACCCTCTCTCAAAAAAATAAAAAAGAAAGAAAACAGTAATGATGATAACTAATAGAAGCACATTTGAAGAGACACTCAAACTTGGAAGAGCTCAATAAATCCCAAGTTCAGGAAACTTATAAAATGTCACCATTTCTAGTCAGTAATGATCCATGGGATTGTTGCATTCTCCAAAAAGTATTAAAATATAATGCACTAACCCTGTTTGTGGTTTGCAAATGTGCTTCTGGAGCCGAAGCCTGTTTAAGATTAACCCAGTTGCAGTCTTCAAGCTCTTCAGCATATATTTACTGCATCCTTAAAAATTATTTTCTTTAAGTAAGTACTAATAGAGGTCACATGCCCACCATCATGGCAGAAAACGTGGTTCGAGACAGATTTGGGCATCATCATATAATGATAATCTTGCTAATCACAACATCAGTAGTTTTGAAGGTTTTTACAACTAGCCTGTGATTATTGTAGGAAAGGGGGTTTGGGATAATCACGGTAGTCTGGGAGAACCAGAAGTGGACCTTTAGAATATTCGGAAATAAAGTAAAATAGGTAAATTTGGGTCAACCGTTTGTCTTTCTCTTGGGTAACAATTAGTACTCACGTTATTCAGAGGATCATTCTGAAACAACTGTACTCAAAGCTAAATTTTCTTTCATTTAGAGCAAAAGACTATCACTCAAGGGCTGTCTGGGTGAAATGAGACCTCTAAAGGAAACTCAGCATTCTTTCATCTTTCTTAAAGACTGAACAACTAAGTAAGTAGAAGACAAAAATGAACTAAAGTTTCATGAGCTTTACGAAGCATCTATCAATCTTTTGCTCAATGTGTCTTATTTGAAGCTCTATGCTAATACATTGTTTCATAAGCAATTGAAAATTCCAAGAAATATATTGGCATCAAGTTGTTTGATATTTCCTAAGTATTAATGTAAGAGAATATAAATGAGAAGTCAACTTCTAGAGATTAAGAGTTTAGGTATCATTAAATCTTATATAACAGCTTATAACTGCCCAAGCTTTCAACAACAGACAAGGACACAGCAATTAAAGAACAGTTTTGGAACACATAAACTCCATCCAAGCAATAAAATTAAGGCCATAAATTTATTTGCCTACCAGCTTCTGCATATTCATTTGTTACAAATGGTTTAATATAGACAGGGAAGGCATTCTACCTAACATCTCCATAGTCTATGATTCCCTGGAAAGCGGCAATTATCAGTGGCATTGAACACAAAGAGAAGGTGGAAGAGAACAATTAACATCACAATTTCCGTTGCTTTATGTAAGTCCAAATTGCCACAGATTTTTTTTAGTGGTTAGGTTTATACAATTAGAACCTTCTGCAATTTGATGAGAACAATCATTAGAATCAGTAGAAACATCTCAGTAGCTAGCATCAGTCAAGCAATGGGCACGTACTTAGCAGAGGAAAACTTAGGACAGTAAAGAATAGGAAATTACCTCAGTACATAGAGCAGTTTTACAAGAATAATTTTGAAATTGTAGGCTTACGGTGATCTGCCAAATATTGGTGGTGATTCCGAAAGCACCATCACTAGATTGCAAAGACATTGGTGCTTCAGAATTTTACTACACCAAGCCCCACTCTTCTCAGTAATGGCCCTTTGCTCATAGAGAGTGGGAACAGACTCACATGTAAAGATGAAGAAGACAAAAGGCAGAATTATGCAAAAAAAATTTTAAATTAATTCTCCATTTTACATGTTAGTTCTGGGTTTATAGAATCATAAAGCATTCTATCTGGAAGGACCTTGAAGATCATCCAGTAATCCTTTCATTTTACCAGTGAGGAAGTGCAAACCCAGAAAACTTAAGAGCCTAGTTCAAGGTTATACTCCTAGTGTGTTGCTAAACTATTAGGTATATCAACAGTGCTACAGCATATTAGGGAGAAAGAGAGAGAGAGAGAGAGAGAGAATTTCCCTCTCACATTGCACCAACTGGAAATTCTTTGAGGTTAACAACTCTAGCTCTTTTTTTTGGAAGGAGCTAAATCCACTGGTCATTCCCTTATTAATGCCTTGAGTGCTTTGGACAACTATATCTATGTTTCTGTGAAAGTGTGAAAGGGAACAGAGAGATTCTATCTTACAGGAATGTAGGCCTGTTAGACTTGCCATTGTACCCAAAAATGTCTGTCCCTGTCTGTCTGTTTGTACCCAAAAATGTCTGTCCCCCTAGAGATAGTAAGGCTCTATCTTACTACTTGTATGACCTTAAGCGAGTTATTGGATGTCTCTGAGCCTTAATTTCTTCATCTATATAACTAGGATAATAACAACTATTTCCAGGATTGTTGTAAAATTAAATTTCAGATTGTCAAATAAATTATGAACATACTCAAGCAACCGTCTGGCATTTGATGGGTGCTCAGTAAATATTAGTTTTCTTTTTTTTTCTTTTCATTCACCACGGGCCTACCAGAAACTTCTACTAAAACTACAGTGGCTTTTAGAACACTGGGCCTAAATTTCTTCATCCTTAACTAGAGATAAGATAACCTATTTCATAAAGTCATTGTGAAGACTAAACGTGACAGTATCTCTGAAAGTGTATGCTGTTATGCATAAAAGGGGTGAACACATATTGTTATTATTATTAACCACATCCCAATATTCCTGACCCAACTTTTTGTTTTCTAATCTGCTTGAAATACCTTCATCTTTCCTCACCAAGTACCTGACACCCTTCCTTCAATCACCATCTTGTACTTTTTCTCCAGTAAAATTAAGAAACAGCTCCCAAGTATTTGCTATTCCCTGGGGTGCTGCATTGCTCCATGATGAAGCCCAGTCTCTCTGTTCTACCCACAGTGATCGCCTCCTCCATCTAACTCCCTTACAGCACGTGTTTATTATCTCAGTTGTGAAGCATCTTTTTGCACTTATAAATTTGGTGTCCTCTACTAAATACTAGATTATTAGACTCTTCAAGGACAAAGAATATGTTTTTGGTTTTTGTTTTGTTTTGTTTTTGCAAACCCCACAAATCTAGCAGAGTGCTTTGATCAGAGTAGGCTCAGAATACCTATCTGTTGAATAATCAACTGAATACAGTATTGAATTTGGCCAATAGTTTTGTTTTAGTTACTCTGCTTACATTAAAAATTACCAGAAAATGTAGGAGTGTAAAACAACCATTGATGATGCTCATGGATCTGTATGTCAGGAATTTGGACAGTCACAGAGGGAATGGCTTGTGTCAGTTCCAAGATGTCTGGATACTGAAAGAATTGAAGGCTGGAGACTGGAATCAGCTGAAGGCGCATCCACATACAATTAATGTTAGTTGTCGGCTGGAAACTTAATAGGAGCTATTGATTGGAACATCTATACATGGCCTCACCATGTGACCTGGGCTTCTTCACAAGATTGTGGCTTCATCCCAAAAGAGATAGCCAGGCAGAAGCTGTATCCTTTCTGTGATTCTATGACCTAGCCTCAGAAGTCACACAGCATCGCTTCTGTTATACTCTACTGGTTGGAGAAGTCACAAGCCCACCAGGTTCAAAAAGAGGGGAAATAAACTCCATCTCTTGAGGCAAAGTACTTGGTTCTGAAAGAGCACATAGGAGTGGAAATACTACTTTGGCCATTTTTGGAAAATATAATGTGCCACAAGATTTTATTGTTCTAATGAGATAACACCAAGTTTTTCTGCATTTTAAATGTAAGGGGATATCTTACTCTCAAGTCTCTAAATAGACAACGAGAAATCTAGAGGTCATCTGTTTTACAAATTGAGAAAGAGATGCATGCAAAAGACATGGGCATAGTGAGCATGAGTCCAAGCACCCCTCTCCAGAATGGTCAACTAGATATTTGGGGTGACAGAGCTATGCTTCCAAAACTGACAATCCATCACTTACTATATAAGTAATAGATAACTAGCCCAACTAAATTTGGCATTTATTTGGAGGTCTTTTGCTCCCCCAAAAGTGACTTATACTTCACACTACAAAGCTGGCTCCCGGGTTGATTTCCCTGTCTGAGAGCTGAACCTTTCCTTAGCTCAAATAACAATCTATTTAAGATGTTGTCATGCTCAACAGCTTACTGATGATTGCATGGCTAAGGGCTAAGAGAGTGTATTAGTCTGAGTTCTCCAGAGAAACAGAATCAAGAGGATATATGCCTATATCTATAGAGAGAGAAAGAAAGATTTACTGTAAGTAATTGGCTCATGTGATCATGGAGGTCTGAGATCTGTAGTCAGGAAACTGGAAATCTAGGAGAGGCAATGGGACAGTTCCAGTCCAAGTCCAAAGGCTTAACAATAAAGGCAGCCAACAGAGTAAGGTCCAGTTCAAGTATAAGTACAAAGGCAGAAGGAGACTGATGGCCCAACTTGAAGACAGGGAAGTTAGGCAGAGAAAATTCTTTCCAGCTCAGGAGAGGGTCAGCCTTTTGTTCTATTCAGGTCTTCGACAGGTTGTACGAGGCTCACCCACATGGGGGAGGACAATCTGCTTCACTCAGTCTACCCATTCAAATGTTAACCCCATCCAGAAACACTCTCACAGACACATCAAAAACAATGTTTAATCAAATATCATTTCTAGCAGCAACATTAATATGTGTGCAGTTTCCCAAGGTATATGGTACAGAGTACAAGCTCAAAGGGATGCTTATAGATAATTATCAGTAAAAGGGTCTATGAAGAAAATGTTTGAAAAACACTGGGTTAAACATCAGACAAACTCAAATGAAGAATATTCTATTAAAAATAAAGGAGAGGGGGACTACATTCTTCAAAAATGTAAATGCCACGAGAGACAAAGGAAGTCCATTGTAGCAATATGCCCATCAGATCTCCTGCCAAGAAAGAACCTGCTGCAAGGATTGTAGTTGGCCAACAGCTTCTGGCTGCCACATCTTTAAATCAACCAGAGAATTTGTGCTGAGAGTTGAGACCACACTCTCCCAGGTGGCTCCCCACCAATGACTAAGCATGAAGAGGGAACTACTGGGTCATTCCTGCTCAATACGGGATTTTTTGATGAGAAACCTTTACTCTGTGGCTCCCAGTAGGCCAGGCTGAGATTGTCACATGACTACTCTACAGTCTCAGCCTCCTCCCACTGAATCCTCCTTCCTTCCCTATCTTCCTTCACAGACGTCAGACCTGCATCTTGGTCTGAGGTCTCTGTGCCTACTTCTACTCTCTTCCCCCTTTGTCACTCACTGGCATTTCTCCTAATAAATCTATCTCACTTTTAATTCTGGCTTGATATCTGCTTCAGAGGACCTAAATGGACACAGCTGTAGGAATGTTCCGTATTAAAAGAGATTACAGAAGCATGAAAATTTGACCATCTCTGTACTGGACGGGGAAAAATGCTATTATCCAGTCAATTGGTAAAACTGTAATACAAATGTCAAATTAGATAAAAGTAGCAAATCAATGTTAAATTTACTGACGTTTATAATATAAACTATAGTTATGTGAGGTATCCCTAGGAAATCTGTATTTTCTTAGGAAATATACACTGTAAGTATTTAGGAGTAAAGCATCATGATCTATGCAACTAACTCTCAAATAGTTCAGAAAAAAATAGTCTAGATAGAGCAAATGGGGTAAAATGTTACTGATAGTGAATCTGGATAAAGTTTTTATCAATATTCTTTGTTCTATTCTTGTTTTTTCACCTTTTCTGTAGATTTGAAATTATTTTCAAATAAAAAGCTAAAAGAGAGAAAGAGAAAGAAACAAAGAGTCTAGATGGGGGGAAAGCAATAACTGGGTTAAAAAAGTGAAATAGGTTCCCTTATTAAAGGACTTTATATATTGTTTGCCAATATGCATTCAGACACAAAAAGCTTCTTTGTGTGGTAAATCTTGAGGGTCAAGAGTCCCAGAGAATTCACTGGAACAGAGGTCAGTGAGCCAAACTGAGGTATGAGGCCCAGAATTCAAATTCCACCCCTGCGACAACACCAGAACTCCTATTTTCCAAAGGAAAGTAGCTTTATTTAATCAGCCCTGTCACTATATTACCTTCCCATTTGTGGTAATGATGTGAAATCTAGAAAATAATCTGTGATTATAGCATATTTTCAAGGGTTCAATAACAGACAAGGACACAGCTCTGGAATCATAAACAACGTAACTTGTTACCTTATGAACATATAACAAGTTACAAAGACATAACTTCATAACAAAAGACCTAACTTCAAATGGTCATGAGCAGCACTAATTCAGAAAAAGACTGGAAAAAACCTACCCTCTCCGGAAGTTCTCTCTGAAGCAAAATTTTACTCATTTTCTGATCAGATTGTTTCCTTGTCAAGAAATAGAGTCCCTCTCTTTCACAATAAGGATTTTATTTGAAATATTCTGCTGCTTGGATGATCATGGACCCTAATAATATAGAAAATTAACAAAGGACTAGCCCCTGTTATTGGTACATTTCAAAATTCATCTTACCTAGAAAAGCATCACAATGGGTAAAATAAGGATAAATATAACAGACTTTCCTTCTTCTCATGATTTTTTAAAATCATATTTCATTATTAAAGCAAAAATTATAATACTATCTGATGTGGTGCTCAATGTATGTAGAGGAAATATTCTAGACAATTATGTTTTTTAAGTGCGGAGAATAGAGGACCTAAATGGAAGTAAGGTTTCCACACTTCACTAGAAATTGTAAAACATCAATACCAGTAGACTGATAAGTTACTTATGCATATTGGAATACCTAGAGCAAACATTAAGAACACTACATGAAGCCATATACTCAAAAACGCTATACATAAAACAAGTTGGAATCCTTAAAATCATTCAAGTAATGTACAGGAAGGCAAGAAAAAAGAAATAGAAGAGTGAGAAACAAATAAAAGAAATAGAAAATTTGTAATAGCAAAAAATTAGAAACAACATATATATTCTTCAGTGGGTGTGTGGTTAAACAAACTGTGATTCATCCACACCATGGAAGACTACTGAGCACTAAAAAGGAACAAACTGTTGATACACACAACTTGGATGGCTCTCAAGGCAATTATGGTGATGATTCCATACTGTTGATTCCATGTCTATAATGTTTGTCAAATGACAAAATTATAGGTACAGAACAGATTAGTGGGGTGGTGGGTAGGCAGAGAGAAAGCCATAAAAAAAGGATAGCATGATGGCTTGTGATGGATTTTGCATCTTGTATCTTCTGTATCTTGACTATGGTGGTAGCCATACCAATCTATTCATGTGATAAGATTGCACAGAATTAAATACACAGACACAGACACACACACACACACACATAAGTACATGTAAAGGTGGGGAAATCTACATAAGGTCTGCAGTCTGTATCAATGTCAACTTCCTAGGTGTGACATTGTATTATACTATATTTGTGCACAATAAGGAAACTAGGTGAAAGGTATACAGAATCTCTCTGTACTACTTCTTCTAATTGCATGTGTATCTATAATTATCTCCAAATTAAAAGTTTACACACACACACTTTAACTTTTTTAATGTATTAACATTTACCTTTCCCAAGGAATAGATGTGCATTTTAATGGCACCAAATGGAGAAAATGCCTTTATCCAGAAGAGCAGTTCTAATGGCTGGCTGCCTTTATGGATCTATGACAGACCCAGGGGAAAGATATTTTTGTGCAGGCAAGTCTTTTGGTAATGTTCAAATCTCACGACATTGGCAGCTGCCTACTCCACCTACTCCCTTCAGTGGATTGAAAATAAAAGTTAGTTCTTATTCATGAAGAGCTGTGCTCAGCCTTGTCCAACTTGGTAACTGACTTTTGTACATTTCCCTGTGTTATAGAGTGAAACTTAAACAGAAAACTGTTTTATTCTAATTTTTCTATTTTAAAGATGAAAAAAAGGTCGATTCTTAAAATACATGTCCAAGGCCTCAAAGCATGAGAAATAAAAAAGCTAAATTAAAATGAGTGTGTAAAAGCATCCTTCTTTCCCCTTCTCCCAGACACTGTGGAGGGGGAAAAACCTTTTTCTCTGTTGATAATCAATCAACAAATATTCATCACCTTTTCAACAAGCTTTTTCTACTATTACTAGATCATTAGAGAGGACTTTGAACTCCCTGGCCCTTTAAAGGCATTAGAAATTTAGCTGCAGAAAGATGAAACCACACACAGTTAATAAAGTTCCCATTCAGCTCCCATAGTGCAACCACAGGTAGCTTTTAAGAATTAATTTGTGGCTCTGGAAAAATGGTCTAGACTAGAATGGAAATCCAGGACAGAAGCAACTAGAAAAGGAGATAGGCAATTAGAAAATTCTAGTTATTGGTAGAACACTATTCAATTATATTAGACTTCTTTTAAACTAAAAAAAACCCAAAAGGATGTTAAACTATAAAATAAACATTCTTCACTATTTGTGCTACTTATCTGAATAATAAAAAATGCTCTGTAATTAGAACATCTATTAATTTGCCTTTGTAAATAACTTGTGGGCCAAGATGACAAATGATCTACTTAGCATCCTGATTTTATTAATTTCCCTGCAAATCTCAGTGGTTCTGCAGGTTATAAATGTTGAATTCATTTGCAAGATTGCATTTATTCTTCTAGCAGTTCATGAATTTCAAAACTGTGTGCTTAAAACCTCATAGAGTGGCCGGGCGTGGTGGCTCACACCTGTAATCCTAGCACTCTGGGAGGCCGATGCAGG